>JAEIIH010008967.1:0-17398 GCA_018904745.1 Drosophila orosa
GCTTGTTGATACAAAAAACACTGTAAATTCGACCAAAATGCGTGTTGGAAGCAAGATAATAAAACCGAAAAGCTCTGTCAAGTTGGAAAAGGAACAATACTTATCAGGAGGATCAATATAACTTGCAAGTTTGATCTAAAGGTCTCACCGATTACTCTCACATTGAGATATTACAAAGGGTACTTATGCTTATAGATACAGTATTACGATTAATACGATTCGATGTACAAAAGATTGCGGAAGAGGATTTCCCCCCGAGCGGGTCAAGTTCAGCTTGCAGATCCATCGAGTTCCATGGCTGTAAAACCATCATAAATCTATCACATCGAAAATACATGGCTACATTCATCAAATTTAGTGTCTACGGTAGTTTTAGTCCACCAGGTGACGGTTGTGGTCCTGCGGAGTGGAGAATATAATCGCATAGATGAGGCCGTCGCGCACAGATTCGTTGGTATTGCCCACATTGAACATGAACTTGACGCGGTTACAATTGGCATCGGGGACGCACGAGTACATGGGATACCAGCCCGTCTTGTTGAACACCACGTAGATCTTGTAAATCTGATTGCGATACACATACACGGGTCGATCGAAGGTGATGTCCAGCAACGAATCGTAGCGCACGCGTGCCGTGCAATGCGTGTATGTCATGCGGGAGCCATGCATATCCTGAATGTGGGCATACAGCACCTCTGTGTAGCGCTCCGTGAAGCCGGCGGAGGTCATCAGTTCGCCGCACAGCACACGAGTGGGCACCTGTACGCCCAGGATCCAGATGTTAGTGTCCACCTGGAAGGTAAGGCCTGCGTCCGTAACGCTTGTATTGCGGAAATCAAACTGGCGGGTCAATGAGCGTAGGCAGTAGGCGCGTACCATGTCGTTGGGCCCATTTCTACCGGGTGGACCGCAGCCAGATGCAGCTGCTCCCGGTACTACCTGTCCGTGACCGCCTCCGCCACCGCCTCCGCCTCCATTGCCCTCGTTATCGCCGGTGGATCCCGGTGCAGTGGCCAGACCCTCGTAGTTATCGCCAAAGCAGCGCAGCGAGGCCGGTGCTGGGGCCAACTCTGCTGGCAGGCCCACGGGCTCTGGGGCACGCATGCCCAGATCTTCGCCACCAAAGCCGAAGCCAGCGCTGATGGAACCAAAGCGCGGTGCATTGCCCATTATCATACCTCCGCCTGGGCCACCACCACCGCCTTGGCCACCACCGCCGCCGCCTCCGCTACGTACTGCCGGTCCAGGAATCGGAAAGCAAGCACCGGCAGGTGCTAGCCCGGGGCCAGCGTGACGGTACGAAGAGGAGGGCAGATCGCGTTGGCCATGCCGGTGCCCCGACTCGTAGAAATTGCGTGTGCTGCGCGACACACAGAAGCCCTCGGGCATTTGGCAGTCATTAAGCGTGGGACTGGAGATCTTGATGAGGATGGCCAGGGCCTCCTTTTGCTCCAGCAGCTTGGAGCGTGCGGGTCCTTCGGCGAACTGCTGTGGCGTCATGGTAAGGAAGCGGATCTTCTTCACTGCCTGGCGCAGCATGGCGGCATCGAGAATGGTACGCTGAGCGTCCACAATGTTGTTCATGTTGGCAGCGGCATCGCCGGAGGCATCGCTATCGATGATGACCAGATCATCGGCTGCCACGTCCAGGGGCGGCGAACCAGAGACAGAGGCAGTGGCTGTGGCATTGGCAGCCGCAACAGTAGCTGCAGTAGCTGCAGCAGCAGCAGCAGAAGCAGCAGCGGCGGCAGCAGCAGCGGCTGCGGCAGCCGCCGAAGTGGAAGTAGAGGGCATGCCGGCATCCGGCTCGTAGCTGTCGCTTTCATCATCCTGATGCATGTGCTGCACCATGGCCGCCACATCGGGTTCCATTTTAATTTCCTCGACCATCACATGGCCGCCGGAATCATTGGGCGACTCATTTGCCTGCCTGGCCTCGCCGGCATCCTTGTGCCCGCCTTCGCGTTCATTTAGGATGCCACGTTCGCTGCCAAACTTGCGCAGGCAGTTGAACAAATCCAACTCAGAGTCGATATTGAGGCGACTCTGATCGAGAATGGCCATCAAAGTGGACATCTCAATGTCCAGGAAGCTGGGATCGGAGAGAACCTCGCGCGTATTGGCCGCAATCAGGTCCATGCTGCTCTGCATCAGGCGCGGCTCGTCAAACAGCTTGGCGAACTCGTAGGCACGGCAGGCGTTCTTCGGACTGAGGTCCGCCCAGAGGAAGTGTGTGCAACGGGTGACCACATGCGGCAGCATGTACTTCTTGGCCACATAGCACAGCTCGCAGGCCTTGTCAAAGTTGCCGATGGTAATGCGGTCCGTGTAGATGTACTCGAGCATCGCCTCGAATGCCTCTGGCCGCACGTCCGGTATTACAATCGGATCAGTCTTGTCCGGCAAATGGCCGTAGAACATACGCTCAAATACCGGCGAGGCCATGGCCAGCAGCAGCTTGTGGCCGGCGATGAGACGATGATTGGGCACCGAACCCACCAGGAAGCGGCAGTCGGCCCACTTTGCCGAGTTGAGCAAATACTGGCCGCGATCCTTCATCTCGGTGAGACCATTCTGCCAGTCGGGCTCCATTGTTTCTTCGTGTGTCCAATGGGCGGCGGATGCGTTTACGCTTGGCTGTGGGTGGGTATGGGGGTGTATCGATTAGAAGCGTCGTCTGCGGATCAGCAGCACTGAGATCTGGCCATGTGCCTTTCAGTATTTGTGCGAAAACTTTGCCTAATTACGCGTCCGAGTTGGCTGATTTGCAGAACGTTCAATTAGGGATGGAAGTGTGTCGATAAACGCGACTATTACTCCTACAGCGCTTGTAGTATTTTCTTGTTTTGTTTTTATTTTGTTAAAAATATACTACGCCAAGCGATGAAAACAGTTTTAAGACAGTAAAAGAGGCCAAGAATAATTGCCAGCGAGCGTTCTTAAAAACTTAAAGAGGCCAAGAATAACTGTCAGCGAGCGTTTTTAAAAACTATTACTATTTGGTGGTGTAAAAAAGATATAACAAAATACTAGAAAGTTGAGTGGCGTTGCCAGATGGCACACATTTAGTATTTATAGAGGCCCAAGAAATCAAAAAACATAAATATTTTTGTGCCCGCAAGAATGTTTTCCCTCCTTAGTCCACTTAAAGCGAAAGATATACAGATTGACAATTAATAATTCTAACTACGATATGTGTGTGTATATTTCTCAATATAAAAAACATATATCGTCATCGTCTACTCCCCTTTACCAGCCGTTTTCTTGTTATTTTCTTTTTTGCTTTTCTTAACCTGCTTTTTGATGGACTCGCTTCTGTCCAGATTGTTCTGGAAGCAAGTGGTCTCCCTGCGCGCCTGGGAGACCTCAGTCTGGAGGCGCTGCCTGCGCACTGCCTGCTCGTAGTTCATGCGTTCGGTGAGGTGCACCCACTTGAAGCCCGGCAGGTACTTCATGCTCCACAGCGAATCGTAGAATCTGGACTTCTTCCTTGTGGAGATCTGCTTGTTGTTCATCAGAATGACAATCTGCTTGGCCACACGCTTCGACTCGAACTCCACCCAGCCCTCGGTGAAGTGGATGTTGTAGCGCTTACGTTTGTTCTTCTTCGCCTTGTTGCCTGTGGCAAAAATATCAGTTGGTTAACAATGCAACTTACTTACTTGCTCTCATTTTTTCAACTTACTTGACAGCTTCTCCGGCTGCAGATAAACTCTACCAATTTTCCCAAACTCTCCCAGAGTTTCCCTCATGCGAGTCACGTTCATGTGCTTCGGTATATTGGAAATATAAATAATTCCTCGCT
This sequence comes from Drosophila orosa, assembly GCA_018904745.1. Lineage (NCBI taxonomy): Eukaryota > Metazoa > Arthropoda > Insecta > Diptera > Drosophilidae > Drosophila > Drosophila orosa. Next base: position 3,806 of record JAEIIH010008967.1, read on the forward strand.
TATGTTTTTTTGCAGGAGCCCGCAAGGTGCTGCGGGAGCTGGCTTTGAAGTTGGCCAGGTCCATATCGTCGTCTTCATCGTCTTCATTGGTATTATGATTACTTTCCCCATCGGAGCCTTCTGATAGGAGTTCTTCTTTATCGTTTTCTTCCATATCGACAGCAACTGAATTAGCAGACAGCTCCGATTTTTTCTTTTTAGTTTTCTGCATTTGACAACTAATTTTGTCGAATTGTTGCACGCTATTGGGGCTGGCAATAAGTCGATAAGTCAACATCGATTCTTTCTATTTTGGTGAATCGATGTATCGATAGAAAGCTGAAAATAAGCTCATTTTTTGCAGCAAAACCAGTGGTTAATGGAATTTTTAGTATTTTTTCGTTTTAATATAATGAAAATTTTTTGTTGTTTATTTTTTTTTATGTCATCGAATCTTTTTGCATGCATTGAGAATTTATTTGTTTCCAGCTCTACTGGCGAAATATTCGATACAGCTACAGCTGCATTTTCTATCAGATATCGATTAAGTACGAATATTTTGGTTCAATCGAAATCAAAAGCTGAAAATAAGCTCGTTTTTTTGAATTTTGAATTTTTTTTCGTTTTTATATTATGAAAATATTTTGTTGTTTCTTTTTGTTATGTTTTTGAACCTTTTTATGCATTTATAATTGATTTTTTCCCCTACTGGCGATACATATTCGATACAAGCACATCGATAAAATACGAATAATCAGTTGTTGAAATGTTTTTATTGTTTTTGCAAAAATTTGTATGCACAACACTACGTCTCTGTTTTGTCCAGCACCGAATCCTTGCTGATCTCGAGAAACGAGGCCTGCGACATCTCGGTGTCGTCCTCCTCCTCCTCGATTTCCATCTCGAAAATGGTCATCTTTCGCTTCCGATCCGACAGCACAGTGGCCACCTTTCTGCTGCCCGAAATGGCAAGCATCTCGCACACCCCATCCAATCCCTTGAAGGCGGCGCCATCGATTATGTCGTGTATGCTGTGCGTGACGGTGGCATCCTTCAGCTTGACCACCTGTCCCATCTGGTGCTGGGTGCACTGATTCCTCGCCGCGCTCAGCGAGAACTGCACAAAGTAGCTATGCGGCCGGATCCCAGCCACGGGGGCTGTGCTCTGGGCCAGCATCGAGAGCGAGGTCTCGTTGTAGAACTGCAGGTCCACAAATCGCAGGTTATAGTAGTCCTCATGCACCGACGGCGTAAAGATGCCGGGCTGTAGTTGCACTCGCGTGCAACGCACCAGGCAATCGCCGGCACGACTTATCTCCAGAATCATTGCCTCCTGCCAGCTAACCGTACACGCCAGCATATCACAGCGCGAGGATTCGTTGACGTAATAGCTACTGGTCACAAAATCACGATCCTTTAGCCCCTCGCCCGGCTCCATGGGCGGCAGATCGCCGCATATTATCGCCGAGGCCAGCTTAAAGCTGCCACTAATGCTCTCCGTGGGCTTGTGGAAGACCGCATCGATGGCATTGAACATCTTGTCGCGCTGCTGCACCAGCGACAGATTCTTGTCATGCGGCACAAACAAGTTGCAGTGATTCAGGCACTCGTTCTCGGCCACCATTTCCTCCCACAGCTGGCCCGGATCTTTGGGATATGGTTGCGACAAGAACGTATTCTCCAGATACTGACCCACACGCTCCAGATTGAATTTGCTGCGTGCCAGTGGCGGTGTGGCTGCTAGTATTAGGGCATCTTCATCCTCATCGTCGCTGCGATCCTCGTTCTCCGGTTCCATGGCGCACAGGAAGTCGGCCATTGCAATGTTCTCGTCCTCGGTGAGCACCAGATCGTCGGGAATCTCTTGGTGGGACAGCCGGAGTATCGTGAAGATCATCCAGGCGTGAAAGAGCTTCATATCGTATACCAACGTGTCAATGGTTCGCTGCAGTTCATGGACTTTAAGCACAAAGGCACCGCAAGCCCTCATCGCCTCGTTGGCCACATCCGGCGAGATGAGGGACTAGAAAAGTCAAAGTACACTCAACAAGTCAAGTCGTTAGTCCTCGGTTTCTCAACGTACCTCAAAGAAGTGCGACATGCGACCGAATCCCGCGATTGTATTGAGAAAGTAGAACATGTTGACGGCCGAACCGTTCAGCTGCTTGAACACCAGACCCTGCAGGTTGCTCAGGCTGAGGTCCACCGAGTTGGCAATCTTCTTAAAGCCCTTCTCCGACAGTGTTCTATGATCACAAGGAGAGAATGGTTAATGCTCAAGGCAAGGCGACGTTCAAAACTTACTCGAACAGAAACTCCTCCACCTCCAAGGTGGCAAAACCGAAGACGTGCAGCTCCAGAAAGTGTGCCGAGATCAGGCCGTATGGCTGGGAGTTGGCATACTTTGTGAGCTTGTTGTCCATCTCAATCTGAACCGTTTCCCAGGCCTCCGTCAGGCACTGCTGCGTGTCGTTGATGTAGCTGCTCATAGCCGTATTTTTGTAGTAACCCATAAAGCCAAAACCCGGTCATGACACTCACTTCTTGGTCTCCAGAATGTGGGCACAGTGGGTGGCCAGCTCCAGCATGGGTGCCATGCACTCCTGCAGCACCTGGTTGTGAAAGTGCAGCACCTTCAGCTCCTGTCCGTCCCGCAGCAGGGCATAGATGGCATTAAAGTCGCCGCTCAGTCGCACATCGTACACATCGAACTGCTCCGGATGAAGGATGTGCTGGGTGAGATCGATGCTGCCTGCTTGCAGGGCTCCCAGCAGCAGCAGATGCACCTTGCCGCTGCGCATTATCACAACCAGAAAGCACGGTGATCCCTTGGGGAAGGACTTCTGGTCCAGTGTCTTCAGGCAGGGATCGATATTGGTCAGTGGCTGCAGCTTGGGCAGGAATTTTCGGTGCTTATCCTTGGCATTGCAGGTGTACGTCCCTAAAGTAAGTTTGCACAATAAGAAAAAGGCGAGTCCTATGGATTATTGGATATTGGATATGCACCTAGGTTCTCCTGCGAGTTAATGGCCTTGCTGAAGTACACCTTCTTGATGTCGTCCTCGTAGATAAGTCCCGAGATGATCGTCTCGCTCTCGGCGTCCAACAGCGCCACCTTCCCATTGCTGTAGCCAACGGCCAGCAGCGTCTCGTCCATTTGCCAGCTGAGCGAACGCACACGCACATCCTCGCCGGGCGTGGGAAATGTGACGATCTTTTGCCAGTTCAGCCGCTGGATGATCACCTCGCCTGTGGAAGACGCAGAAAATTCCTAAACTGTTTATTCAAATACACTTCGCCCGCTCCCGCTCCCTCACGCTTACCCTTCTCAGTGCCATAGGCTATGAGGTCCATCTTGTTGTTCCACTCCATGCGCTCCACAATGCAGGACATGTTGCGGGCGCCCAGCAGCTTCATGGAGCTCGTTTGGGACATCTTGCACACCCTTTTGCATAAAATATATTCCTAATATTTATTGCAAATATTTTTTAGTTTACACTTTGCCGGCGTCTATCGAAAGCCTATCGATAGTTGACGATTATCGATGGTACAGGGCTGCCACAAAATCAGCGGGAAAGAAAGGCTATAAAGAAAGGTTATCTTTTATTTAATTAAATTATTAAAACTATATTGGAAGTGTAACTTTGTAATCCTTTTTATTTCTTTTTTGTTTAATATGTGTAAATGTTTTTGTAGAAAATATTTTATTTTTCAAATAACCTTTTTACACAGCCGCCTCAAATAAACTTCTGTGGGTGTTCACATGAAACCAGCAGATGTACAGCGCTTCAATAAAATAATAATTAAAAATTTTTTAAATGTTTATATAGCCTTTTTTTTATTATTTTTAACATTTAAAGCAGCGAAGGGCGAGCCGTGGCTCAATTTGCTCACGCTGCTCAAAACCGTTATCTTTTTTGAAGGCAATTCAATCAAAACTAATTTAATTCTTATGCTGCAATTGATTTGCCAAATAATAAGAGAAAACATTTCATTTTTGAATATTAATTTTTAATCAAATATTTATAAAAATAAAAGACATGATTATGATTGAAGAAAAAAAAAATAATATGAGAAAACATATTCTTAATTCATCTTAAAATTATTCTGGCTATAAACTAGCCAACTGTGGCTGCACAGATGGCGTCTCTCACTTTCCAGGGTCGAAATATCGCCAATTTTCGTTTGGAAATGTGCAACTTTATTCTTTACAATGTTCAAAACTTAGTTTATGGGGAGACAATTCATATTAAGTCTAGAGCCTAGATTCTATGATTGGGCCACCTTCACGTCTTCGCCCCATTCGCTCTTCCCTCGACACATACATACATACAAGGACATTTGTATATTACATTGCGAATTTATCGTTATCCCGGAGGAGTAGGGGAGTCGGGGGGGTTAAAAAAATGAATAAACAGAAAAGAGGGAACAAAATGTAGACTTTTTAACTTATGATTAGGTGTGTGTACTACTACAGCACAGTTCTCGTCTTCGCGAGAACCGGCAATGAATCGATCTTTAAGCTTAAATGCTACGCTACCAAATATATGTTTGTTTGTTTGTTATGTGTGTGTGTGCGTGTGAACGGGAATCGGAAATCGGGAATCGGGAATCCGGATCCATTCCACACTAGTCATCGGCCTCGCCGTTGCCCATCTCGCTGCTCTCCTCCGGCTTGGCGGTCTCTTGGTCCTGGCTGATGCTTCCGGAGGGACTGGCTGGCTCCTCGTCGTCCCCGCCTTCGGCCGTGCTGCCGCCGGGTGTGCCAACACTGCCGGGCCCAGTGTCGCCGCCGCTACCGGCGCCAGAGCCCGAGCCTAGGCCTGCGGTGCCGCCGCCGGAGCTGCCATTACCGTTGCCGTTGCCCGTGTGCCAGGTCAGGCGCTCCTCGTAGAACTGAATGACCACCTGGGGACAGCGAATATTGGCCAGCTTGGCTGGCACCAAGTCGGCGTGGTCGCTGCCCTTCCATTTCATGAGGAACATCAGGTGGCCGGACGAATCGGTGGCCCCCAAAATCTTTGACGGCTCCAAGCCACGCTCAAAGCCAATCAGTTTCTTCTGCTCATCGGTGTCGTCCTCGAGGAAGCTCTTGCGCTTGCTGCGGATCGACTCGGGCGTGGACGAGGTCGAGGGGCGCTTCTTGATCTCCTTCTTGTTGTTCTTCAGGGACTCCTCAAAGTTGGCAATCAGATCCGGGCAGTCTAGATTCTCCACCGGCTCCCAAGTGTTCTCGCTGCGCGGGTACCCCTTCCATTTCAGGTAATACTCCGTTCGCCCGTTCACCGTCCGCTTGTCCTCCACGCGCTCGACTGAAAACTCCGCCATTTGTGTTCCGCTCTAACTTACGTTACGTTTCACGCTGTACGTATCCGTTTCCTTTATTTCTAGGCAGTTTTTCTCTTTCCTTCGTTTCTGGCGGCGTCAAAAAAAATATTTATCTCTCCGGTTTGTTCGATAGGTTTTATGGAAGAAGAACAACTTGGTAGAGATGCGCAACCTGCTGGCTGCCAATCGATATATTTGGCTATGAAAACAGGTTCACATAGCGCAGGTTAACTTAATTAATTATGGCAATCAGATAAATATAAAAAACGTGAAATGCTGAAAAACAAGCTGTAACCATATACAATAATGTATACATTAATATTTTCCTAATTAAATAAAAAAATTTTATTTATTTGTCTATTTCGATATTTGGCAAATTCTATGTGCGGCGACATTGCCGGCACAAGGCATACTTGAGAAACTACAAAAAATTGTTTTGCTGAAAATTAAATGCTAAAAAACAAGCTGTAACCAAATACGACAATGTATACATTATTTTTTTCCTTATTAAATTTAAAAAAAAAATTTATTTATTACTTGGGAAACTAAAAAAAAATGTTTTGCTGGAAATGAAATGCTTAAAAACAAGCTGTAACCAAATACGAGAATGTATACATTATTATTTTCCTTATTAAATTAAAAAAAAAATTTTATTCGTCTATTTCGATATTTGGCAAATTCTATGTGCGGCGACATTGCCGGCACAAGGCATAGTTGAGAAGCTACAAAAAAAAGTTTTGTAAATAAAATAATTTTAAACAAAACGTCTGGATATATAGATTAAATTCCAACAACGTCGGGGAACATCATTAAAAACGAAACAATCTTAAGCATTTAATTTTATTTTATAAGTTTTAATGGATTTTAATTATATTGATGTCAAGCCCTGGTTTGTGTGACCGTTTCCCAGCGAGTCCTTGCTTTCGCGGTTTTCCCCTGGCATGCTCATTCGGTCACGCTAATTCCGCGGAGCTGTGCCCCGAAATATTTCAATTATTATTATATTTTAATTAACAGTTTTGATCAACTAAAGCGATTGCCTCTATGCATTGTGAGCAGTGAAGGGAACACGGCTAGGGCAGGCACCGGGCCCATGGCAGGCGGCGACGAAATGTACAGCGCGAATCGCTGGAAACGCATTAACGCGAAAGTAGAGCAACTGTAACTGTAGCTGTAACTGTAACCCTGGGCAGGGAGCGCGGGGCAGCGGGGGACGCAAAATAGCAGCGCATCTTGGAATCTCTCGGGGATTTGGTGAAGATGGAGCCACCAGCAGCGCCAGTGGCCCTCACGCCCCTGGCTGCGTCGTCGTCGTCATGTCGCCTGTCGGACAGAGCTGGACCAGCAGCAGCTGATCCCATTGCTCTCAATGAGGAGGGGGAGGAGGAGGAAGAAGACGAAGAGGAGGAGGAGGAAGAAGATGACGACGAGGAGGAAGACCCAAAGGAGGCCTTCTACGAGGCGCGCAATGGCAACGAAAGCGACGAACTGGAGCAGGCCTTCCAGAGTGCCTTAACTCTGGCCAACGATGTCCAGGTGAATGTGAGCGAGGCGGAGGAGCAGCAGCACCAGGAGGCGGAAATGCAGGAGCAAGAGCTGCCAGGCCCCAGCACCTTCACCCAGCCAAGTGATCAATGTAAGCAATCAAGTTAAGTAATTCCTGACAATACCCCCGACTTACATATGTTTTCCTGCAGCTTCCAAAGATGAGAAACCCCTTGAATCCCACAAGGAACCCAAGGAGCCTCGCCACCAGACCTTGCTCTCAACAAAGTCGTGCGAAACGCCGGCCAATAGCTCCACGCTTTCGCCCACCAACTCGTACAACGGCAGCATTGGCAGTGATGGCGGCAGCAGCGTGGGTGGTGGTGCTCGCCGCAAGTCCTGGACCCTGTCCCCACAAAGTGGCGGCTCCACACCACTTAGCGGGGCCAGAAAGAAGACCAAGGTGGCGGCGGCGGCAGCAGCAGCAGCAGCAGTTCCTTCCACACTGTCCAATGCCAACGGCGACGGCGGTTTCAATCTTTGGGTGGCACGCGAATGCTTTGAAACAGTGCCCGCCGAGATGGTGGACACGCTTAGCATGGCCGAAGTGGACGAAGAGGCGGAGGCGGAGGCCGAGATCGAGGAGGAGGAGGAGGAGGAGGATGAGGAGGCAGCTGCCGTGGAAAGCCTGTTGGGAGCAGCTGCTGCCCTTCAGGCCAGTGCCCATGTACAGCGACGCCAGCAGCAGCAACAGCACCAGCAGCACCACTATCACTCCTCCCAGCATCATCATCATCTCCGTCAGCCATCGCCGCCTCACCATCGCCCACTGGAACGCTCCTGGCCGCCGCGAGCTCTGGGCCGTGATCTCAAGCTGCAGGGCGATGTCTTTCAGTTTGACATTTTGGACACGGACGAGCGACTGGGCCAGTGTGAGGAGATGGCGGCCCAGGGCAGCGGCAGCACCAACAACTCGCCTCTGGCCACGCCACCCGTTCGCTTTAAGCCGCTGCTGAAGAAGAAGATCGGCCCGGATAGCTACATCAACACGATTAGCGCTCAGAAGGTGCCAGCACATCAGAACTACGACTTCCCCAGCTTCCCCAGCTCCTCGGGCATGGGATCCGGCCTGTCCTCGTCGCCGAATAGCCTCCAGTTTCCGTATCTGCGCCAGCATCGTCCCCTCACCCGTGCCTTGTCCAATGGCAAGGCCAGTGGTTCATCTGAGGAGCAGCAGGCCTCCCCCCGTCTCCTGCTCTCACCAAAGCGCCAAAGAAGCCCTCCCTCTGGCTGCTCCACACGCAGTGCCTCACCGCTGGACCTTAGCGTGAGTCCCGAGCAACATTCGCCCACGAGGGGTCGCGGTGTGGGTGGCGTCGTTCAGGAGCAGGCGGTAGCGCCTGGCACACCCACATTCCACGGCCATCGTCCGCAGCAGCGGCTGCTCAAGCGTGTGGGCGGTGGAGCCGGAGCAGGTACCGCGGGGGTACCTGCGGCATCGCCTTTAATATGTCCGCCCACGCCCACGCACCATGCGCGGCGGCATGCCCGCCTTCAAGCCGTCACTGCCAACTCCAGCCTCGCCAGCTCAGCGGATCCAAGCGGCACAACCTCTAGTCAATTGGATTATATCTATCTGCAGGATGGTGGCCAGGAAACGGGTGTAACAGCGGAGCCCTCCGACGAAGTGGTGCACATTAGTAGCACCCGCCTGCCCTCCATTCCAGAACGCAGTGCAGCAGCAGCTGCTGCGGCGGCGGCGGCAGCGGCAGCGTCGGCGGCAGCGGGAACTGCTGGAGGCACAGCTGTAATAGAACCGGGAGCGGGACAGGTAACAGGATGCAGTGCGGGTGCTGGGGCACCGGTAGAGCCACCATTGCCGCCCGCTTGGGAGGCGCGCATGGACAGTCACGGTCGCATCTTTTACATAGATCACACGACGCGTACAACCTCCTGGCAGCGTCCAGGTGCGGCACCCAGCGCCGGACCCGCCGGCCGTGAGCAGCACCATCGCCAGCAGTTGGACAGGCGATACCAGAGCATTCGGCGAACCATAACCAATGAGAGCAGGGCAGCTCAGCTGTACAATCTGCCATCTTCGGAGAATGCCATGGCCACTGCCACTGTGAATGCCACTGCTAGTGCCACTGCCAATGCCGTTGCAGCACCAGCTGCACCTCCTGCCGCCGCCTCGGCCATCCATCCCGCCATCCTGATGCTCTGCCGCTCGGATTTCTACTCGCTGCTGCACACCAATGAGGCGGCGCTGGCCATTTACAACCGGAATGCGGCGCTTAAGCACATGGTGATGCGTGTGCGACGGGATCCGCAGTGCTTTCAGCGATATCAGTACAACAAGGATCTGGTGGCGCTGGTCAACACCTTCGCCCAGCTGGGCAGGGAGCTGCCCTCCTGCTGGGAGACGAAGCTGGACCAGTCGGGCAAACAGTTCTTCATTGACCACCAGCATCGTCGCACCTCGTTTATGGATCCTCGCCTGCCGGTGGAGTGTCCCCGGGTGGTGCGCCATCGCCAGCAGCAGCAGCAGCAGCAGCAACAGCCGGGCGTCGTGGGTGGCTACTACTATCCGGATTTGGTGGACGGCAATTGCCTGTCGGCTACTAGTGGTCACATTAGTGCCAGTCCCGGGTTATCCTCCTCGTCGGTATCCGGGGTACCGCCATTACCACCGCCCCGACCCTCGATTGCCTCGTCCTCGTCGCGAAGTGGCCATCATGGACATGGCCACAACTGCACCACAGCAGCGGCCATTGCCTGTGCTCTGAGCCTGGGCGGGGCAGCAGCGGGCGGAACTGGAGCTGCTGGAATGGCAGGAGCTACGGCAGCCGGTTACGAGGATGTGCCCATTGCCTACAACGAAAAGGTAATGTTATTACTGAGGCTTTTTTTTCAGTTTATCTAATAAATTATACTTTATTTTTTGTGTTTTATCTCCACAACTCCAGGTGATTGCCTTTCTGCGCCAGCCTAATATCCTGGAGATCCTGCGGGAGCGCCAGGGCCAGCACACGGTGTCCCGTTCGCTGCGCGAGAAAATCAATATACTGCGGGTGGAGGGTGTTCCTGCTCTCGAGCGTTTGGGCCATGACCTACAATTGACCATTTTGCTGAGGTGAGTGTGTGTAAAAGGCTGTGGCCTGGTTTTCTTAAAGGAAAAGGGGATAGTTCTACTTTATTAACTACATTGATACAGATGCAGATTGCAGATCCATAATAAGGTTTTATGCTGCGACAATCGGACGAATTCTTAAGCAATTAATAACTTTAATTCTGGGGACTTGAAAACCCATTACTACTAAACCCAAACTACTAATGAACCCCCTCTAGTTTATGACGCACCGGTGGCCGTCAGTCTGTAGCTCCGCCTGCACTTGACGAAGGTCCCCCACCTGGCCTGAAATTGCATTAATGCGTCATTGTCTTTGGATTAATGCACTTCAGTTCAGTTCAGTTTAGTTTTGGTTCGCTTGGGTTTTAGTTTTGGTTTTGAAGAAGTCGATTGTGTGGATTGAATTTGGCGGCGGTCCTGCTTGAGTGCCCCCCTCTAGATGTGCGAGTGTGTGGGATTAATTGGTATTAAAAGCCGCGTCGAAGGCTGTTGGCTAATTTTCCAAAACGCCAAACACATCGAGAGACACACAAAGCAAATGAACTACCAGCTAGCTAGCTATCAAGGCTAGTGTACTTTGGCGTCCAATCTCCACGGTTTATTGTCTAATTGGCTGTGTGGCGTTGCGTTGTCAAAAATGCATTTATCGCACTGAATCGACCACAAAAAACATTAAGGAACTGCAGCTCTATGCAATATGTGATGTGGCACGGTTGACCTTAATCTTAAACCCAATCTCTGCTGCTGTTGTTATTGAGAGTTTAGGCGGCGCCTCTCAAGCCTCTCGAGTTAGTTGTCGTCCAATTTCAATTCCGATTGAGCCATTTAATTGCATTTCAATTAGACTACATTTTCGCGCTTCATTGGTCCTCTGCCCGCCCAAAATGTGAGCCGTGGGAGTTTTTGCTTTGAATTTTGCAGCTTGGTCAGTCATTAGCTCGCTTATATCTTAGTCAGTATGGTTTTGGTATTCTTTGGTTGGTGGATTTATTTTTTATATGATGATACTCCTCCCAGATTACTCAAGCTATGAGACTTACAGAGGGAAGGGTGCCACATAAATGGCTAAGTGCTACAAATCCCTTTTGGAGGCTCCAAAAGTTTGATATAAATGATAATAAATAAATGTAATTAAAGAAATTAAAGGGAAATTAAATAATAAATCCTTAAATCAACCAGGGAAATTATAATTCACTTCTGAGTGAAAATATGAACAGGCCTTTATATCGAAAAGTATCAAAATCATATAATTTGTAAAGATAAAAAAAACAGCGATAAAATATCCCAAAAAATGGGGAAATAATAATTCACTTCTGAGTGAAATTCGGAATAGGAATAGCATCAAAATCACATGGAAAATATACTATGGAATATAACTATGCTTATTACATTTCTAAATATTAAAAAACATTGCATTTACCGATAAAATATAACAAAAAATATCCGAAATATTGTTCCTTGCCAAAGTATCAAACAAAATATAAATTAATTGATTAAATATATAAAAAGCAGCGAAGTAATGTTGATTTATTGATCAACATTCGCTTTAAATTTAGGTTTAGTATAGAAATGTCAATATTTCTGTTTACTCCACTCGCATTAAAAGTTAAATGTGTATATTTGAGTTTAAAAATAATGTTTAAGAATCTTTCTATGAAGATTAAAAGCAGCGAGGGGCACGCCGTGGCTCAATTTGATCACGCTGCTGAAACCGTTATCTTTTTTCGATGGCAACTACCGTTAGATCTCGTACCCTCCGCTGATTTAGATGTATTTTTTCATATAACCCGATTGAAATCTTGAAAATTTACATAGTTCTACTCGTAGTTAATTTATTTAGCATGTCAATAAAAATAGAAAACTAATTGGTTTCGAGAGCACAGAAGTCACAACGTACTAAAAGTCCCCTTAACTTACTTGAAGTGCACCGAGGCTTAGGTCACTGCGATCTGCAGTTGAATATTACTCACACATCATCATCTCTCGGTGGATCGTGTGAGGTAACCCCCAACGGCTATCAGCCCTGGCTTCTGGGCTTCTGTGAGTTTGCGGCTCAATGAGCAATTAAATGAGTGACCGACTAAGAGTCGGCAAACACACGCGGGTTCTCGGGGCTCTCCCAGACGAGACAATACGCGAGAGTTTATCTACTTACTACATATTTCGCCAGTTGGTTAAATGCTTCCGATGAGTTACCTGCAAATATAAACATTTATAATATATATAAATAACTGCAGGCTTAGAAGTGGGCAAAATGGAAAGTATTTATAGCTAAGCTAAGCCAAGGAGAGGAGTGTGTGTGTATTGGGCGATCTACGAATGGCAAGCAGGCAAGCAGCAGGCACGCCGAAGCAGCTGGCACTAATCTGCTGCCCCGTCTCCAACTCACAACTTAACCCAATTCCAAATGAAGCATAATTTATTGGCCAAACGGGGCACAAATAGCACAATAGCAACTCCAATTTGGATCCCGTCTGGCTGGGCTGGTCTGGTCTCATCCCTCTCATCGCTCCATAAGCGGGGGTGTGGCTCTGTCGTCGTCAGTCGCTGTCCATGAAGTTATTCCAGTTGATCTTTTTTCAATATACAAATACATATATGTGTATATAGTATATACAATTTAATACTTAAATTTATTTAAACCTTTCTTTAAATGTTAAAATATCTTAAAGCTTCTTCTTCAATCTAAAATTCTCCCATTCACCAATCCCTTGTTGACAGGGGGAAGTTTGTCACTGAAGTTGAGGCTTGACTTCTAAATATTTGCCATTAAAATTTGACCCGAAGAAGGGAATATGTTGGCGTTCAGTTGATGGGCCTTCTTTGTTTACAGTTCAATGGGTTTTTGGGCGAATGCGCATGCGTGCAGGCACACAGAGAGAAATAAATTGGTATTCCTAATCAAAATGAGAAAATTCGAAACAATTTAAAGATAATTCTAAACATCCTAAACACATTTCGTATGAGATGAGACAAGGGAAAGATCTATGAGTATTTTCTCTGTGCAGAAAGGGAATCCACACAGTGGAGACAGTGGCCAACGTCTCTTGTGGTGGCTTCCGTTTCAATGTTTTTGGGGCGTGTTAAATTCGAGGCGTGTCACTCGGGGCAAGGGTACCGGCTGGTGGAGTGATGAGCGAACAATTATAACCATGACCAACGCCACACACTCACCCACCGAAATGCCATTGCCAGACCATGCGAGGCGTCGTCGTCGTCGTCTATCGTTTATAGTGCACTCCTCCTCGTGGGGTGACTCAATTCTGGGGGAGAAGGGGATATCGGCAACCCGAGCCCGACTCCGAGTCCGAGTCCGAGTCGAACCCGCGTCCGCGCCTAAAGCCGAGCCCGACGTAAAGGCAGAAACAACGCCACAGTGGAGCTAGCTCTACGTTTTTAGTTAGTTAACATTTACATAGAAATAGAAACTTAAAAGCTAGCAAACATATTTATTTTGCAAAAAATAAAGCTAAGACTAAAAGCCATACATTGCTATGCAGGTTGATCATATTGTTATTTAGTGTCTACTCACTTTTAGTGCTTTGGTTTTAGTTTATAAATTTTGTGTAAACACAAATTACAATAATATAAATACATTAATATATATAGAAAATGTTTATAACATCTAAATTCAATACAGCTGCATAGATATGGGTTTTCATATAAAAAGT
>JAEIIH010008978.1:0-29616 GCA_018904745.1 Drosophila orosa
GACTTTTATTTAAATTAAATAACACAAATTATAAAGTTTCTTTAATTACTTTAATTAAATGCCAAGAAATGAAATTTCATTAAAAGTAGAACCTAAAAAGGTTTAGATATTTTATGTGGATCAGCTTTTAATCGAGATCCTTAAAACTCTCTAAAGAAATTAAATTAGAATCAGCAATCAATATTAATTAATTTATTTATATGAATCTCATGTATCCATTCAATATTTTTATATTCTTGGTGAATATTTTCCGTGTTATTAAAGCTTTTACCTTTTCCTCTTGCAGCTTTCCGAGCTCTGGCAACGGCTGCATCTTGGATTTGCTCTCACCGCAGTTGGAAGATACCGGCCTCAAGACGACGACCTTCCTGCAGCACTTCAAGGACGTCGTCACGACGAAGTTCACGGGGAGGGACCACCACCTGCCGCCGCTGCATCCCGCCCATCCGGCGCATCCGGCGCACCAGCAGTACAGCCACAGTCATAACCATAGTCACGGCCATCAGCCGCACCAGGCTGTCGCCCAGAGCTTCTCCACCATTTTCCCCACGTATCTAGGCATGGACCGCACCGCCGCCGGCGGTTGTGGTGCGGCGGGGGGCGGCGGTCTGGGCGTCGGCGTGGTCACTAGCTCGGCCACGGCCCTCGGTCCCGGCGGGATAGCCAATGGGGGCGGTGGCGTGGTCAGTGGTGGAGCTCTCAATGGCCTGGAGGCCATGTCGGCAGAGTCCACGGGCCTCTGTCTGCAGGATTTGGTCAGTGCCGGAACGGCCAATGGCGCTGGCTCGGCGGGATCGGCGGAAAGTGCCACCACCACAAGCACGGCCCTGAGCAGCGGCAGCACTGGCAGTTCAACGGTCAACGGAGGAGGTAGCAGCACCTCCGGCACGGAGCACCTGCATAGCCACCACAGCCTGCACGATTCCAGCTCCTCGGTCAGCATCTCACCCGCCATATCCAGCCTGATGCCCATCAGCAGCCTGAGCCACCTGCACCACTCGGCCGCCGCCGGGCAGGATCTGGTGGGTGTGGGTGTCGGCGGCTACTCGCAGCATCCGCATCACTCTGTGGTGCCGCCGCACACGCCCAAGCACGAGCCGCTCGAGAAACTCAGAAGTAAGTATCGAATAATGGAGGGAGATTCAGTTTAATTTTTACAATCAGATAATTATTTAAGGCTTTAACTTTTCATTTAAATTTGTATCTCTTTTAATTTACTTCTTATTTACATTTTATTCAATGAAAACTCTTGAAAACTCTCAAAGTAAATAGATGAAACTTATATCTGCTTGCTCTGAAAAGCAGAAATATAATTGTAGAAGTTAATATTACCAAGAGCTACGTTTTTTTTTAGTTAAATGAATATGAAGTGAGAATAATTTTGTAATGCTCTGATTCTTAAATTTTCAGCTAAACTTTGATCAGCTTTTTTAGGCAAGAATCCCCATTTGTTCTGCTCTCTTTTCAAAAACTATTTCCTCGAGTTTAGAAGCGACATTTTCGTGTCCAATAATGGGGCACAATTTCGTGGGCAATTTGTAGTCGAATTTGTGTGCGGCATCTCGCACATTGACAGCTAATTAGTGGGCTCATAACTCAGGCGGGAAGAGGGCCACTTCGACGGGATCCATTCCTATTCGTATTCCTATTCCGATCCGGATCCGAGCCATCAACAAGTGTCCGCATTCTCATTGCTATTCATGGCTCTTTTGTGGGCTTGTCTTTTTTGTTTCTTCTTTTTTTTTGTTTGCCTCTGTCAGCGGCAGCTGTTGTCATTTCAATATGCGATTCGCTTTGGCCATCATTCACGCTTCGTGCCAAAAGTTCCCCGGAACACTTGTCGCTCTGGGTTCCGGATTCCCTTTCACCGATTCCCGACTCCGGTTTCCCCTCATGCATATTCATAATCATTGTGCAATCATTAGCGTATAATCTCCACAAAAGCGTTACAAAGGCCCAAAAAAACAGAGGAGGAGTTGGGTGGAAAAGCGGATTGGAGATACAACTAAACAAATTTCAATTTTGTGCGCATGTCACGGCTAATTGAGCACCCTTCTGGCGTAGTGCCGAAAGCAACACGCTACCCCCGGATCTGCCACTTCCCTTGCAAGTATTATAATAACATACAGAGAGAGTATTGTATCCCCTGTGAGGCTGGATATTTGATATGTGCTCTGGAGTCAAGTGTTTGTTGTTCCGATTGCTCTAATTGTTATGGGAGTTTGGACGCGGGGCGATGCTTTAGAGGATGTTGGAAGATCTCGGGCTGTGAGGCAATTCCGCAGCCTCAAGTGGCGATGTGACAAGCCAATTGGTTCTGGGAGAGATTTTGGGTAGTTGTGAGGTCTTTCCAGATGGTCATAGAACCTGTTGGTCAAAGGTGATGCTTGAAGGGTGAATTTTTTGTATTTATTAACTAAATAAGAGTGAAGAAAGAGTAGAGGAAATTATGAAATTAAATTTTTAATCTATGAAACTCAGTAAAACTTACTAAAGACTAGCCACAAACTTATATAGAAATTGTAATACATTTAACAAAGGAAAGAGGGAGATTTTGGTTCCCTAAAAAGACCTCAAGAAACCTCTAACTATATTCAAAAAACTTTTCAAAAATTTATGATGAACATTTTAATAATATTTTTTTCCGCGACGACCCCAAAAAGTTTGAGTTGCTCTGCAGAGGCTCTCTTCTGGCTCCGAAAATTTCCATTTGCATAACAGATTTGTCTGCCCTCGCCTAGAGATTTGTTGGCTGTCGCCCTGTCAACCCCGGTGACCCTGCCCCCAGGGGTTAACAGCCCCTGCAACTGGAGCCCTGTCTGCAGGTGGAAGGAAGGCCCCAAAGAGCCGAACTAAACTGTGGTGAACTCCTGGCCACAGATGTCCTGCCGTTTATTTGCGTGCCAAAACAATTTAGCACGAAAACGGTGCGCATTTAAAATATGCACAAGTGCAGTTATCCTTTGACACAAACCCATCCACACTCACACACGAGCTCGGATAGCTGCAGGTGCAGGAACATTTTGGCCACAAATTTCCACTCCTGTTTTACCCGATTTTCCCTCCTGTGTTCAGCTGTTGTCGTTATTGTTTACGCTCTTGTTTAAATAATGGCCACGCAACGTGATTCCAGGATTTCCATCAGACTCCGGCAGCAGACTCGGCGATTGCAGTGCCGCTGCAATTGGATTTTCAATTATTGGCCAATTTAATGGTCAACACCCACGCCCCGTTCCATTGTGGATATTTATTTACGTTTATATTTTATATGTGTGCGATGCGGTGGTAATAATTTTTTACGATTGCATTTTTTATGGTCGCCTTTTAGTTTGGATTCGACTCTTTCGTTTTATTTTCGGTGGAGAGATCATTTTATGGCTTCGGTGCGTGTTTTTATTTCGCTGACGGTGCTCAAAGGATTTCAAGTTCACGTTTTACACTAATTTAGACCGACGGCACAGATTTTTATTAGTTTCGGGCTGTTCAACTCTTTAATGGCTCCGGATTGTCTTCTAAATTATGTTGTCAGCAGCTGGGAAAGCCGACCTTGCGCCTGCATTTCCCCTAAATGTTTCGTTTTTCATATTTCACCACCTAGGCATAGGCGGCAATTAGGGAATTATCTTGCTATATCAGTGACCATATGCACATATCCACTGGCATCTATTTGCCAAAGCCAAACAGAACCCGAAAATGAAACTGAAACCGAAAACGAAACCATGGAAATGGAAACCAAATCAGAGCAGTTTACATTTAGGTTTTTGGTTGCTCCGCAAATAATAAATGTTGTTTCTATTCCTCTTTTTTGTCTCTACCTTTTTTTCTTGTTTTTTTTTTATTGCCAGCTAGTCTCTGGATTGTTTGCCAAGTTGTTGCCACAGATACGAGATTGAGAACTATTTGCCCATGACAATGTTTGTGGCTGATGCCGTTGATAAAATTATGAAATTACTAGAGTGCTTCAGTTTCGGCGTTCGGTGTTCGGTGTTCTGGTGAAATCGCCTGTTATCTGTTGTGTCTACACGGAGCTAAAATACTCCCATCTCTTCCCCTAAGTGTTAATGGCACGTGCAGCTAGCCGGGCTCTAAGAAAACACAGCAGAACAACATAAACAGAGCAAGGGCCCCAGACAAGGTGCCCCATCTCCAGATACACACAAAAATTCAAGCAGAAGGAGGAGGAGGAGGAGTCCTTTGGGCTACTTTAAATTCCACACCAATGCCCGCATTTGTCAGGCCGGGTCTTTATGAATATAAATACCTTTTATCGATTTTTTCCACGCTTCACGCTTTCCTCTCTTAAAGCCTTAAAGGCTCACATCCTGCGGGATGTTTGGCAGTGCATTGTCCGCAAATCTCTGCGAAATTGCTCACATATGTCATCGGTTCCAGGCAAAAACAAAAGATCGCATTCGAATTGGCACTGGACCCAGGACACCAGAATGTCACATAAATTGCACTTGCTGACCGGTCAGGATAATCAGGAACTGCACAGTGGTTTATGAGGAGAGAGATAAATTCACCAGAAAAGCGTTTTTAGTGGGTTTTATGTACACTTGACGGTATTTACAAATTTGTATTTACTGTAAACTAAAGAAAAGTATATTTTTGGTTCCATTTTATAGAATTTCTTTATTTGATCTTCACATAAAAACATTAAGACAAAACTTCTGCTTAGTGTTAAAGGACACTTTTTAATATAACAATAGGGATTTAATATAATTAAATTATATTTGCCTTAAGAAGTATTATAAATATTTTAAAAATATGTTCTTGGGTTTTTAATGCTTATAAAAACTACCACAAACTATGCATATATTCTGGGCTCTTGAACCACTGTAACTGCCGTTAAAGTTGCCATTTATCAATCCATCTGCTCAGCTATATCTCTGCCTTTTCCGGCTAGCTGGCACTGATTTCGTTTATATAAATTATAATGTCATTATGGCAACCAGCCACAACCACAACCCTCAATCACCGACACATTCCCATTCCCCTATCCATCCCCAATCCCCATTTTCCTGGGACGAAAGCAATTACCTCGTTGCAGAAGTTCGTCGGGAAAACTTCATGGCGTCTCTTCTCTCTCTCTCTCTCTCTCTGTGCGCTTTTCCTCTTTTCCGGCTCTTTTCTCATTATCCGGGCATCGTGCAATTTCGTAAAAATGTCGCATTAGAGATTATCTGAGGAAACAAACTTGTCCGGCGGACAAGGACTCGCAGGACCCGCTCTCCTTTGGACGGTTTTTGTGGGCTGACCCAATGGCAGCCAAGGCAAGGCAAGGAAAGGAAACGAATTCGAGCTGACAGTCGGGCAAATTACTGGCAAAGTCATTGCAGTGGAAAACTACAAGGGGGGGAAATCTAGTCTGGACACTGGACGCCGGGACTCACAAAAACACAAGCCTGCCCAGAGTCCTTTTGCCTCCCTTTGTCTTATCTGCAGCCCCGAAAACTAATGAGTTCGGGTTTTTGGCTGCAGGACTCCACTCCGTGTGCGCCATTCCTTGGGACATGTCAATGTGATTTCCGAGATTTTTATGCGACTCCTCCGGTTGGCTGGTCAAGTGCCGGGAGCTCATTACAGGGCCATAACACATGGCCGGCCATTGTCTCGGCCAAAGGATTAGTCCTGCGAGACATAAAAATTAACTTGCCGGCCGTTGCCTAATTTTCATGACCCCGAATTAGGCTAATTTGTGCGAGGGTTGCTCCCGAGAGCTCTTTCAGATTTTGCGGCATATGGCCGGCAATTTCCATGGACATCAACACCTTGCCGGGGCAGAAAGCCAGCAAATGTGGCATGAAATTGGAAAAATATTACTATATGCGGCACAGAGGGGGGAGAAACCGCAAGTGTTTAACCCTTTTGGTGGCCCGGCGAGTGGTTTACAGCAAAAGCAAGTCCTGCTCCGGATCCGGGGAATCCAAGTCCTAGTCCCATTTCCAATTCCAATCTCAATCCCAAACCCAATTCCCATTCAACTGTCACATTAATCGTTTGTTTTTGGTCACCAACTAAACGCGGCTGCTGCTTGACATTTTCCTCTGCCTTTCCCATTTTCCTCCCTATGGTCTTTTTTTTTTTTGTATTCGGGAGGGCCATCCTTTGTTCGTCCTTTATTTTATTTGTTATTTGTTTGTTTTGGTTCTGGCTAGGTTTTCCTGGCCGGTGAGGTTTTCCTCTGACAGTCGTCTCCGTCTGTGTCTGCGTTTGCGTCTCCGTGCCGGAGATCCGGATAATTTATTGCTCCGGCTGCCGTGTCGTGTGTCAAAAGTTTTTATGTGGAAATCTGTCTATGAATGAATCTCCTCTCTACGTACATACATATATCGTATGTGTGCAGGAGGAAAATATCAGAATCATTTCGTATTTCGTATTTTGTGCAGTTTCATGCGAGTTTTCGGGAGGCAACCCTCCGCTTGATTAATTGTAAACGCCCAAAGGGGAGTGTTTGCCTTTGACTTTTGTTTGGGCAATCACAATAGTCGCCAAGTCAAATAAATATCCCATTGCTCATTTGCTGTTTGTTCAGCGGCGGAAAATCGTATAGATGAAAAATCAAATAGAAGAAAATCTGTGATCTGCGATGCCACTGCAAAATGGCTGCCGGTGAAAATACTTGTACAAAAATGCGAACACTTGTTGTCACAAAATACTCAAAACTCTTGACAACCAGCAACGCCCACCAGCCATTGACACTTGCCACTCACATTTTCACATATTCGGATTTACCGATTCCCCAATACCCACTCGAAAACCTTGAAAACATTGTAAAACTCTGGCGACAACTGGTCGACAAATGTCACCGCCGGCTGACAGACGACGACAATTTTTCCCAACCTGTCATACCATGGACCCGAAAGAAAACAACATCTCAATGCAGGAAAATCAAACTCAAATTAGTCGCTGGCCACAGGCAAAATAGACCACTTTGCTGCGAAGTATTTAAACAAATAAAAATCGCCGTGCTACGTGATTTTCGCTGCGTTTTTTCAAATTCCCGTGTTATTTTTTTCTTCTTTGCCGGCGTGTGTGTTTTTAGAGCGTGTCGTTAGGAAAATATATATTTTTACGATACGAAGAATGGGCGATGACGACCCATTTAGCTCAGGTCGGGAATCTGAATCGGATTTGGAGTGGGCATAAGGCAGAGCCATCTCTTAAGACTCGTTCAGCTGTGCCCCGGATTCAAAGGTTGCAATGAGGCGTTCACTAAAAAATGAAAGTGGAAAAAGAGGATGCTGCGGATGCTGGTGCGGGAAGTGAGGTCTCAAATGACAATCTATAGGGGAAGAGATATTTAGAGCACTTTTTAATACATTATCCTAGATTAAAACTAGTTTATGAATTGTGATACATTTATATTTAATACCAAAAATAATTGGAATTAAGTTGAAGTATTAAAATCTAATAAGAAAGGGATTGACAGATATTTCTCTCATTTTTTAATTACATCTTTCATCATAGTTCTTTAAAATATCACTTAAATATTTCTTAAAATACATTTCTTATACATTTTAATATTCTAGACAGCCACTTTATTTTTCTTTAATTGCAAACAATGATTAGGGTATCATAATAAAACCCGATTTGATCAATCTTGACAAAACAATCTTAGTGGAAATTCTAGTTTAACACCGCGACACTGTTTGTTTAGAAAATTTCCGCCCAACAAGCAACGCGCTCATAATATAGCAATGAAATTTTAATTACACCCAAACGCACTAATTATGGGCCATAAAAATACTTTTCACGGGGGAAAATTTAAATTTCCAACGGCATGTGAGGCTGTTGTCGGCGGCATAAATTATGCAACCGGCCATAAACTGAGTGAGCCAGGGGCCACTTCCGAGGGGCTGACATTTGTGACTCCTAGACCCCCGAAAAAATTCCCTGTGGAATATTTAAAGCAAGGACCTGGAGCAGGAGCATACTAATTGTTTCAAATGTCGCCACGGGTGTTTTTCGGCACTGGCACTTTAGAAACCACATTAAAATGACAGCATGTGAGAGAAGGCCATAAATTACAGAAAGTATGCAAAGGAAGCGGCCGGGAAGATTTAGTAGGAAGCCGGGACCCATGACCATATGGGTGCACACCTTCTACTTCGCAGGAAGGCCACTTGGAAACCGAAACAGAAATCAATTTCCACGGCCATAAATCTGTGACGAAACCGACTCCGGGGGGAATCGTGTCAATGGCTGACTAATTAATATTAAAATAGGCGTGACTAACAACGGCAATTATTAAGTGGCGTCCAGCAAATTACTTGACTCATTTAGCGCCGCTAGATTTATGGGGGCCAACTCCAGGGTAATTTCCCCGACTCGGCCCCATGGCAACCCTTTGCTCCAAGCATGAGCTAAAGTTTTATAATCTTCCCCTTGGAAGCCATTAAGTTGGCCTCCTCCAGGCGCAATCCGCTTTTTAATCGAGCTAACCAAGGGCCCATTCCAGGCTGCAGTGCCATAAATCCCTTTATGAGCTCTTTTACGGGCTCCTCTTTTTTTCTTGCCTAGGAAAACAGAGATGAGGAATGGGAGAAGTTTGCACATTTTTGCCACAGGAGAAGAATATCTTTAAAGTATGGGAAAGTTGCTGGAAAAAATATTAAATAATAGGGAAAAATATTAAATAACTTAATAATTAGATGACTACCTTTAGTCAGGCATCTATTTACACTTTTTAAGAACTGTAATGTAGTTCACAGTAGGTTTTATCTTTTTATTTACATTTCTTTCTCTTTTTAAGCCTATCACTTACCTTGGTTGAAACATAAATTTTTGTGTAATTTTCTCTTGCCCTGCGCTGGCTTGTTCTTTTCAGTTTGGGCCGAAACCGGCGATTTCCGTGATAGTCATAGCTCCATGACCGCCGTAGCAAATAGTTTGGACAGCACCCACTTGAACAACTTTCAGACGTCATCGACATCCACGCTGTCGAACCGAAGTCGGGATCGCAAAGATGGTGAGTTAAAAAAAGAAAAAATTCATCCATTATCATATGAAGTTGATAGTCAATGGGATCGTAATGCAGTTGATGCTCAAGATAATCGTTTTCAAGATCAGATCCATATTAAAATAGAACATCTAAACCATCTCAAACCTTCTTGCCTTTTGCTCAAATCCCTAAACTTTGTGTAACTTGGTCTGTAACTTTGGGACAAATTCGTATTCCCATCAACGAATCCGTTATCTCACCACGAACACTCCCCATCGATAAGGAACATAATTTATAATAATTTCGGAAAGCGTGGCCAACGATTTCACCTTTGTCGGCGAAATTTACTCGCCGGAGTCCGTTTAGTTTCCGATTAGACTGCCTTTGATTTGCGACCACACGTAGACGAGGGCGACGGAAGGCGAGAAATGATATTTTCCACGGGGCAGTAATTTAGTTTATTTGATTAAGTTTTTTCGGCAGTTTCTGGTTCGGTTGTTCGGTTTCGGTTGGGGTTTCGCTTTCTGGCACAGCACAACACAGAAAGCACGCCGCATGATCGATGACATCGGGGAACATACATTAACTGGTTGTAAATCTGTTGGCCGGCGGTGCGCCTTTGAACTTCCACGGCTGTTGTGGGTGATGGGTGTTCGATATTCGGTGTTGAATGTTTGCTGGCGACGCCTGAAGGTTGCATGGCAATTAGTGACGGTGCCTGAAAAAAAAAAAAAAAAAAAACAGAAGCCCCTCGGGAGACTCCTGCTTATCAACAGTTAACCCGAGCAAACCCAGACAGGCGGCATAAAAGAGCTTAGCGCCAGCCACTAGACTGGGAATATTATTTTGTTAGCTAGGAAATATTTCTTATATTAATTTTGTCAAGTGATAAAGTGAACAAATTAAATTATAAATATTTCTATTCCTTTACAGGCAATCGCAGTGTGAACGAGACCACCATCAAGACCGAGAACATATCAAACTCCGGACACGATGAGCCTATGACCACCAGCGGCGAGGAGCCCAAGAACGACAAAAAGAACAAAAGGCAGAGGCGCCAGCGGACGCACTTCACCTCGCAGCAGCTGCAGGAGCTGGAGCACACCTTCAGCCGGAACAGGTATCCGGACATGTCCACCCGCGAGGAGATCGCCATGTGGACCAACCTCACAGAGGCACGAGTCAGGGTGAGTTAAAAAATATTATAAATATTCCAATAATGCTAAGAGATCTTAGAATAATATGTTGACTCCTGACTGACTATCAGCTGAAGCTTGAAATGCTTTCCGATATTGAAATTACTTGTTTTATCCAAGAGTTATGCCCTTTAATTCGTTACCGACTGGACACCATAATTACCTGGTAGACTGATGCTGGAATTAATTGCCAGCCAAGCCGCAAACGGCAAACAAACGCCGGCGGAGAGGTCCTGCCACATTATGCGGCCATTACAGTCCTGTTCCAATTATATTACCGACCGCAGGAGTCGCGACCGCAATGCAGCCACACAGACTCGTAAATATGTCGCCTGGTTTGCCAATGGCTTAAACCCCAATGCGGCCAATACGGCCAGTACTCGGCCCCAAAAAAAGAAGAACCAATTTCCCTGCACCAACCGGGATTTATGGGGGGGTTATATACAGGGCGCTGAACAGAGGGAGTAATGGAAGTCGGGGGGAATGTTGCCATAAATTGCCGCGGCTAAAACTGCAGTTGGCGGCGTTTGCAGCATTTGCTGTTTGTAAACCGCGGGCTTATCGAAGGCCCGACCTCAACTGAACTGAATTGAACGACGAGTGTTTGCTCAATATCCGTTCTATTGACACGGGCTTGGGCGTTTGTCTACATCCAAGAAGCAATGGTATCACATATGGGTATGCTGTATCCATGGGTACTTGGTTACAGGTCATCTAATATTGATTCATCTTTCTAAAAGCAAAAACAAAGAGAATATAAGTAGTATATTCTTATATTTCCCTTGTGATGAAACCTTTTTCTGCGTTATGATCAGATTGATTCAGACTGATCACAAACCTCATCAAATCTACAAGAAACTACAGAACCCTTCTTTTACGGATTGTCTACGCGTAATGCGTAAGGAAAACTAACAACAGAAAAGACAACAAACAAGATATCTTTGCCGCACAACAGTTGTAATTGTTTGTAAACACGATAGTTAGTTCGGTAAACAATTGGAGTTGTGGCGCCAAGCGGCAAATACCAGAGGCCCGTCGATATCTGCGATATATATCTATCTATATATCTATTTCCAGTTTCATTTCCACTTCCATTCCACTTCGCCGTGACAGTCGGTCAGAGAGACGGACACAAAGACAATCGCCAGACAGCCGTAAGATATGATAGACACATGATCGATGATCGCCGATCGCTGATGGGGA
The DNA here is from genome assembly GCA_018904745.1 of Drosophila orosa. NCBI lineage: Eukaryota > Metazoa > Arthropoda > Insecta > Diptera > Drosophilidae > Drosophila > Drosophila orosa. The sequence goes on from JAEIIH010008978.1 coordinate 11,344, forward strand.
TCGAGTGATCGTGATCGAGTTCCCTGTGATCATTGTCATTGGACGTATGGCGACATCGGCGTGGCATTAATTGTACAGCTAGAAGTGGCCTGGAGCTATCATCGAAATGCAATTAGCCCCGCGATGAACATCTGCGAAGGCAGGTCCCCGACCATAAATGCTTCATGGTTTTTCTATGCAAATTTCACAAATTTCACATAACTCTCGCATATGCCAAGAAATCCTGGCCAACCTCCAGCTCGGATCTGCACTTGACAGCATTTATAAAGAAATTAGCTGCGGCCCGAACTGAAAGGGAAACGATGTCAATCTAAACATGTGTTCCTCGCATAAAGCAGCCAGGCTAAATGCATAAAATATTGATACAGTTTGTTTTATGGTCCATTATGTGATGATGACAAAACGCTTTAGCCCTGCCGGGGGTTTCCTTCCATCCCTTCGAAAATGCAAAACAATGCCCGGACAATTTGTCATCGCGTCGCGAGGGTTGTTTAATGAATTAGAAAACCGCACAGAAATTAATGATGATCGTGATCATGCCTTTGGATCTGCCTCAGGGGTGGTGGCTGTAGCTCCTCACATTTGACTTTGACTCCGGATGCCCATTGTAATAGCGGAGGCAATAAAATTTATCAAATATACAAAAGGATTACGGGGCAGTGCAGCCCAGCCAGCCAGCTCCCGGGTAGTAATGGCATAAATCTGGCCGGGCTTTAAACTGTCAAAAAAGAGCAGCCCGTCTGAGGAACTGTGGAACTCAGGGGAGAGTTGTTTCTTCTCCGCCTGATAGCTACTAATCCGGGGATTTACATGCGCCGGCAATTATGGCAATATGTTCGCTCGACTTTGTCTCCTTTCTCTTTTTGTTTTTTTTTTTGTTTTTAAATGTGTCAAATAGAACTCACTTTTTAATTCAATTACCAGTCGAGGAGGACTGCCGGCAACAACAAGGCCCATAAAAACATTTGTGCGCTGCCCTCAATCGGAAATAGAACTGAGGGTAGAGAAGAGGTGTCTGAATGGAGTGTTTTTTGCGAGTTCTCTTTTATGGTCAGGTGTCGCCAATGGCCCGGAAATGGGAACAGCATTTGCCAATCGCCGAAAGTGAATAAAAAAGCCATTGAGAGCGGCCACAAAGGAGCCACAATATGCTGACATGATTGCAGTTCGAATGGTTCAATGTGGTGGATAATATAAAGAGTGAGGCCTTAAGGGGAGAGTAACCAAACAACGACTGGATGAAGGGAAATAAAAAATAGAAAGCTATATTTGTTGGCTATTTTTTAGTATGCAAGCAAATGAGTTAATGGGAAAATTGTAAAGAAAAGGCTGTAAAACTCAGCTAAATACCTTCACAAAATATATTACATTTTTCCACGCATACTCTAGTTTTAATTTACTGATTTTAAATCAATTTACAATCAAACCGAGTACCCTTAGCCATGCTTTTGTAGTGTTTTAACTTCCTCAACCCTTTGACCTTGTTGATTTCTGCTTGGGCCATGATTGAGCCACTTTTTGCTCACATATGTGGCCCAATCTATATCTGTATCTGCAGCTGTGGGCCGGAATCAGACCACCAATTAATACTGGAGTATACAGACAGTTGAGCACACAAAGAGACAGCGCTGCGTGGAGTAGTCCACGTATCGATGTTATCAATCGCCGTAGGAAACCGATTTTCACTTCGGGCGATTTTCACTATCTCCCAAACAGAGAGAGAGAGAGAAGAACCCCGGAAACAAAGTCCCGGCCCATTTCGCACAGCAAATAAAAAACGTATTTAGCTGCAATTTGCGCCATCAATCATGAGTGCTAGTAGGAATCGAAAAAAAAAAATGAAAAAAGTGGGAAAGTGCGGCCCTAACTTTTGCCACATGGCCACTTTTTGGCCACTCATATTCGACGTCCACCGTTCTTCTCCCATTTTTTTTGTTTTCCCAAGAGTCCACAATTTACCTGATGAAGCGTTGCAGGAGCTGTCGAGTGTCATTGATGCTTTCATCAAAACCAATTAGGATTTCCTGCAGGACCCTGTGCCGTTGAGTGGAAAATTGCGCTGTTCTTTCCACTCTCTCATATTTCACTTTTTCACTTTTGCGCAGCTTCCCCGCTTTCCCTTTTGTCTTTTTATTTTTTTGCAGGCACATCAATTTTCCATCAGCATTTTCCATTTTTTCCTCTCCCTTTTTTTGCCTTGTTTTTTATTTTTTGCAACTTTGGCAACTTGCTAAATGATACGTGAAAATGACAGCTGACGAGATCGATGACGTTAGTTTTGCATCCAGGATGATGCAGGAGATCCTTGAGCCTGATGCTTCTCCAGATGATGATGGTGATGATGATGCTGATGGGGCTGAGCGATGTACCTTGACAAATTGACACATTGCCTTTGGGAAGGGGAAAGCGATTTATGCTTTGATTTGAACGGGCACTGAAAATATAAAGAGCTGGTAAAGGAAACATATAAGTAGTTGATTTTAGGTACTTTAGCTTAGATTTTTAAATTTAGAAATAAAAATAAATACAAACCTAAGCAGTTATTATAATAAAACCATAAGTAGTAAATATTTCACTCTCCTTTATCCCAATTAAAAGAACACCTTCAAATTCTCTTTCTTACAACTGCATTAAATTCAGAGTTTAATTTTTTTCAGTGCCCAGTTTATTTCCCTATCCCCTGATCCTGGGAAAACTACCGCTTTTTCCTCGGCTGGTGCTGGCTCATGCGATTTCAATTAACTGCCGCAACTAATTAGATTAAGGCAATTGCCGTTGAAATGTGTTTCGCTGGCACGCGGCCATAGTTTTCCACTTTTCACTTGTTAGCTGTTAGCGGGGCTCGGAATGTCTCAATCCGAATTTTCCCAGGGAAAAACAAACAGTTTTTGCATAGATCAGCGCGTGTCAGACTTTAGTCACGGCTATGCGAGGGGTTGGGGAGTTAACAGGACACAGATACTCGTGTCCTGGCAAGGGGTGCAGACCTGCATAGGCCATAAATCTGCAACCCCGGACACGTTGATTTAGGGACAATGTGGCAAATGCGGCTACAAGCCGTGAAATTCGTGAAATTCCAATTCACAGCTTTAATTGCCCCAACCGAATTGTATCTGCAACCGAATGTGGGAACGGGCTGCGCGAATGTATCTCAAGTTGGCCTTAAAGCTGGCATCTCGGAGAGCAAGAAACTCATCTGCGCAGCTCTTTGTCATTTGTATCTTTATCTCGGCACGAGTATCTTTTGTCTGCGACCGCCCCTACCCGCTCCCAGCGTCATCAGTATATCTGGGCAAACTTCAGCCATAAATTACAAAGTTGCCATTTTGTTTTTATCTTCTCTTTTTTTGTGCGAAATAATTTTGATTTATTTTTGCGCCCTCGCAACTTTTTGCCCCATGCCCCTCTCTTACTCTCTGGCCGCCGCCAACCGACTTTTTTCGGGGTGGCAAGCCGAGTTTATTTATATAAAGCTCTCCATTAAAAAAGGCTGCCAGAGCGGCCTTCCCCCGAACTGGGAGTATTTATGTATATATTTGTATATTTATAATTACTGCACATGCGTACTGCGGGGAGCCGTTTTTGGGGGAAGTTTTCCCCGTTTTCGCCCCAGGCAGATACATAAATTTTCAAGTTATAAATTATACAAGAAAATGGCTGCCTGCGGAGCTTAAAAACCTGCGGGGTTCTTAAATAAGAAGTTTGGCTTTTGGATTAAAGATGCTATTGGGAAAATGGCAAACAAATTTTCTTGAAATTCGGTCTACAAAAAATATTACTTAAAGAAAATATATAGTAAAGTTTTCTTCCATTGAATATAGTTTCAACTATTTAAATAATTAGCAAACAATGCCACAATATTTTAGAGTTGGCTTGGCTACTGATATTTAAGGAATACGATATGAAAAGTAGAAAGTCTAGAAACAGTACAGTTTTAATTGTTGGCAAAGGCTTAGAATATATTAATAATTTTATTTTAATGTTTTAAAATATAGCTAAAATGTTGTTAGTATTCTTTAATTACCAATAAACTCATCAAAGATTTTATTTCTATTTTTCCAGGTTTGGTTCAAGAACCGACGGGCCAAGTGGCGCAAGAGGGAGCGCAATGCGATGAATGCGGCTGTGGCAGCGGCGGACTTCAAGTCCGGATTCGGTACACAGTTCATGCAGCCGTTCGCCGATGACTCGCTGTACAGCTCGTATCCGTACAACAACTGGACCAAGGTACCCTCACCGCTGGGCACCAAGCCCTTCCCATGGCCGGTGAATCCATTGGGCTCGATGGTGGCCAGCAATCATCACCAGAACTCGGTGAATTGCTTTAATACGGGCGCCAGCGGGGTGGCGGTGAGCATGAATAACGCGGCATCGATGTTGCCCGGCTCGATGGGCTCCTCGCTGAGCTCCTCGCTGGGCAATGGCTCCAATGTGGGAGGAGTGGGTGCCCCCTGTCCGTACACGAGCCCCGCCAATCCGTACATGTACCGGGCCGCCGCCGAGCCGTGCATGTCCTCGAGCATGTCCTCGAGCATCGCCACGCTGCGGCTGAAGGCCAAGCAGCACGCCTCCGCCGGCTTCGGCAGCCCCTACTCCGCATCATCGCCCGTGTCCAGATCCAACTCCGCCGGCCTCTCCGCCTGCCAGTACACGGGCGTGGGCGTGGCGGACGTGGTCTGAGACAACGCCCTGGGTGCGCTGCTCAACCAGCACCAGCACCACTTGCAGCACTTCTCGGGCGGATCGGTGTCGCATCACCAGCAGCAGCATGGCGGTGGTGGTGGCGGCAACATGGGCCAGCTCCAGCACTCCGGCATGCTGGACCACTCTGACCTCGGACTGGGGACTGGGACGGGACTGGTGCCGCCGCCGGACGATGGTCACCTGGAGGATGGCAACAAGTCCCCGATGGAGGCCAATGGGGGAGCCAACAATAACAACAACGACAATGACGACGAGGACGTCATCGATTGAACGCACTACTTAAATCAAACTAAACACTAAAGAAAGGCAACACCTAGCCCTAAGTAATAAATAATTTTAGATGTTTGCATAAGTCAGGGGAGCATCCACAGTGAGCTCGAGGTTCGAGGCTGACACGAAGAGTCAAAAAAAGGCACTGTGTGAGCAGCTCTGGCATAAAATAAAACGATAAATTAAATAACAAAAAATCCCTATCCAAAAGTGAACATTTTTTGAAGAACAATAATTAAATTTACCAAAACAGAAGCAGAAGTAACCACCGCTAATTGGAACTTCTGTTTAATTTGTGTTGAGATTAAAAGCTAATTACGTTCACAGCCCCCACAGTCAGACATTAAGTGTTTTTGTACATAAAAGCAAATATCTAGTTATAGAGAAATAATATTAAATGAAGCAGAAGGAACCCCTAAACTAATCAAGCCAAAAATAAACCAAAAAATCCCAAGCCCGGCAGGATAATAGCCAGTCCCAAAGAACATATAATCAACTGTCAGTCCTAGTTCCAACTTCAGTTCCCCATCGTATATATCGTATGAATATAAACCAGAAACGTATCAAGATTGTAAAACTAAAGCTAAAGCTACAACTAATGAGGAAACTAAAACTATATCAAAGCCGTAGCAGTTTTTAAGGAGTTGTCTAGTCGTATAGAAATCCGCCGGAGATGGCATTTGGCATATACGTGTCTGTCTGTATATGTACGTGTATATCCCCACTAAAGAGCCCCCGTATAAATATAAACTATTTAATAATTGTACACTTAATATTACTAGTTATAGAAATTGAATCAAAAGAACAATAAAAAGTATGGAAAAAAAAGAAGAGCACACATATCGATGAATGAATTACGACGGGCAAATTGCGGTCAACCGCTGGGATAACGAATGGCTTTTTTTCCGGCGCCGCCGCCGGGAAAGCGGTGAGGGAAATGGAAAAATTAAAAAATCAAATTGTAATTTACAGGCCACAGGGGGGCGATGTTCGGGGGAGGCACGTGAAACTCAATTTAAGGCAGCTTTCAGGGTTTTCCTACTCCTCCCTCCCGACAAGCAAGTGTTTAATTCCAAGGTGGACCTGGTGCAAAAAGATCCATCCATCAATTTATTCATTACAGCGAAATTATGTCGCATTTATATGCACCCCGCCGACCGCCGAGTGACAACCCCCCCGGAAAATCACCGCACAATAAAAATAATAATAAAAGGACATCCCGTCCCAGCAGCCCTCGAGGGGCTTGCTTTCCGTTCGGGCATCAAATTTGAATTTCATATGCTGCCCGCCTTGATTGAAGCCGGCTAATAAAGTGCCGGGGGAAAGCGAGAGGGAAAGCGGGTGGGGGGAAAATAAGATTTCCCGCTGCGTTAAGCATCCATTAGGGGGATGGTGGTGGGGGTGAAATTGCGACCCGGCGACCGTTTGATTTATTTTATTCCCCTTTGCCCGCTGTTAATGTTTTAATAAGATTGATTTTATTGCGGCCTCCGTTCGCTCATTGTTCTATTTGGCTGCTGGGGCTGGATTTGGCCCAGCTGGGGAGTCAAAGGGTTAATAAGTTGCCATCCAGCTGTTTAAGGAACTCTATTATTGTCACCCCCGGCTTAGGATACAACTCTTTATGGATTTTTTTTAAAGCTTTAAACTAAACAGAAAGAAATTTGGATTGCATTTTGATTTTTTTCCTAGTAAAGTTTATAAACTATGGACTTACCCAATGAATTTCTTAAAATTGTATATGTAGCAATAGTATTTTAAAGATATTTATATAATTTTTCCTGCAAACTTTCGAATTGAATGTGCAATTTTCCTAGGACTTTTCGCCGACGGTTTTCATGTCTTTCCACTCATTTCTGTATCCATGAACACACTCGCGCAATTAACTTTTCGGCGTAATTAATGCCGAGCCTAATTATTGTTAATCAAGCTCAGGCCGTCAACCAGGCAGCCGGCACAGCCAGCCGCATAATGGATGAGCCGCAATTAAAATCAACTTCCTATACGTGCTGGGCGGGGGGAAGTACAGCGATAACAGCGTGAGTCACGCACAAAAATGTGTTTCAATAAAAAAATAAATAAAGTGAAATATTTATAAAGTTTTGAATGAGTTAAGTCATTTACAAAACTAAAAGAAACGAATGATTCAAAAGCAATGCAGGATTCCAAAGAGCAGTAACTAGAATACTTTATTCTAGTGTTACTTAGCCTAGATCCCAGTTTTCAAGCTTTAAGAATGTATATTTATTCCCATTTTGTTAAGAATTGTTTCGTATTCATCACACTTTAAGACACATCTTTTTCTTATCGTGTATTTGAGGACCATTTCGCGACCTCGCATCTCTGGGAGTTGCCCGATTTCCCGCGCAGGAGAAGCGCCATCTTGAAACTGTCTTAAGACACGACGCATGCTGTCAGCCATTATTTGCCTGCTGCTGATGTCTTCCCCAACCCTTGGCATGGCAACCCCCTCACTTCATCCTTGTGTAGAGACAATCAGAGAACCAGTCAAGTTGGTTTCTGCTCCTCTAGTTTGGCCCCCATTCCGGCGGATGATTCCCCATCATTTACTTTGTCAGTATGCGGCAGCTCCATCATTATTATTGTTGGCCCCAGCTTCTTTGTTTTTTGCTACACACCAACCCGTCATCGTAATCATCGTCATCATCGTCTTGGCTGCTGGATTTTTCCCTTAGGTACTTGTCTTTCTTAACTCATTGCGTTGGCAATAAATCTTCGACACTCTTATCTGCCAAGGCACACTTTGGGTTCGGGTTCTGGCTTGGCTTTCCCCCACCCGAGAAGCATCCCTCCATATAGTTGGGTGACTTTCACTGAAGTCATACTATGGACTACAAGTCAAGAGGATCTATGGCACCTGCTTAGGCAAAGGGTTTTTGGCTTAATGAGTCCTTGGACTTGGCCATTTAAAATTCAATTCCAGCGAGCTTTAAGCCTCATTAAACGCAGGGATGAAGTATTCACTGGGCAAAATCTGAATAATTGCCCCAAAAATGAAGATAATAACAATGAATGCCCGTCCCCAGCTGTTAGTGGCCCCGTTTATGGCCGCCCATAAAACACATCTCTCATATTTGACTGGCCTTTATTTATTTATTTCAAATTTACTTGTTTACTTGCCCATTTTATGATGCCAAATTCTGACCTGACCTGGAAATCATAAAAATTGTAATCAAAATGTTTGGCGCTGCAGCACGGTTTATGGCCCACAAACAAGGTCAGTTCAGGGGAAATTCTAATAACGCCTAAGCGCGAGTCCGGCCAAAAGGAAAATGGAGCCAAAAGCTGCAGAAGCGGGCGGCCAACAGAAGCTGAAGGCTCAACGCTTATGGCTTTTTAATGGCACCGTGTGTCGGTTTTGTGGCAAATAAAATGGCGCACATTAAAAGCGGGGCCAAAAGGAGGATGTGGCGTGGCCTGCAGGACCAATTGCAGTGGCCCCCGAACCCGGGACTCCTTCATATTGGGGTCATGCATGGCAGCTTCGGGTAAATAAAAAATACATAAAAATATTTTACGAGCCATGGCCCCGGGAATAGAAGGAATAGAACACAGAGCCCAAGGAGCTCAAAATTATAGGATACCGTCCGACCAGAAGGGGACAGGCCAGGCGGATTGCAATAAAAATGGCGGCAAATAAAATTGACAATATTGTCATGCGCGCGATTTGATGCCTGCCTGGCTGTGGGTGTGTGGCAATCCTCGGACTTGGCAACAAAATGAGTAAATTTTAATTTACTTAAAAGGCATAAATAAAAGCTGAGGGGGAAGCACGTGGAAGAAGGGGAAGCTATTCCTTGGGCTGTCTTAATGGGGGTGGAATTTGTCCGCACAAAATAGAGTTGTTTATCTCACAAATAGTAGCAGTTTTATTTTTAAATGTTACTTAATGAGTTTTTCTTATATATATTTTATAAACAATTAACTTCTAACTTAGTTAATAAATAACCATTTACTGCAAGCAAAGTTCGTAGTCATAGACTCATTATTAAAGGCCTGCTCCTTGTTTCTCTAAAACATTCTAGTAATTTCGTATTTATAGTGGCTTTTGTGTGACTCTTTACTGTGTTTTATCTGCGGTACTAACTTTTTATAGAGCACCGTCTTGGTGTTGATAAAATGCTAAAGAAGTGGCAACGAAAGCCGGCGGCAAAACGCTAAAAGGTTTGCCCTTTCCCTCTGGAAACCCCATTCGTAACCCCACCTCTAGTGCTTTTCCGACTTTGGTTGTATCATTGAGAGTGTGGAGCCAATGATTATTCCGGGTTTTGTCATTTCAATTCGCATTATCCTTTGCACTTATTTTACTACTTTGTGCGCTACTGCGTGTGTTCTCTGTAGCTGTAATTGTGTCCTGGTCTGGGTTACAGGACGAGGGTGTGTTTGCGTAATGGCGGGTTGCGGGTGTCGTCTCCTTTCCCACTCCCACTCCCTTCTCTCTTCCCTCTTCCTTTTCGAGCAACTCGTATTGTCATTGTGCAAATAAAATATGTCACGAATCGCCCAACCCCGCTGCTCGCAGGATGTGCTTTTTGGGTCCACCCCAAAAAGGAAACCCAAACACGCCCCCTGCCCTTTCGGGAGTGCGGGTGTGTTTGTGTGTGTGTATCTAACCTTTTGTGCCCATTGTACCCCAGGCACACACAAACACACACAATGGGGCAAATGTTTCGGTTGCCTTCGAGCATCAAGAAATGAGAATCGCTTTTATATAAACTTGGATGAATGAGGATGGGCGGTTGATGTGGTTAAAAGGAGTCAAACAGCCTTGATTCGTCCTGTGAGTTCTCTGTGTGTTTGTGCAGAGAGAAAAAATAATAAGGTAATTGGTCTTGAATTCCAAGTACTTTTCTTGTCCTTAATATATAAAAAATAAGACAAAATAAATGAAATGATAAGATACTTCGATATTCTTCAGCTTAAATAATAGTTTATTGCATATTTGTATTATTGATCAATCATGAACCGGTCATATTAACCTATCGACCTAGTTGAATATTTGGTATTTAATATAAAAGAAGGCAGAATTAATTTCAGAAGTGGTAAAAAATACATTATTCAGTCTCGATTCAGTCGTGCGCTAATTAAATAATGATATACCAAGACATGTACCAAGTTGAAGTAATAAGTATCCACTTAGATGTAAAGTTTTTTTCAAATTGTGAGGGGTAAATGTTAAGTAAATGTAAGGTCTTCTTTATGTTTCACATTTCCAAAATATTCATAAATAAAATTCTACAAAATACAATAGCTCGCTTTATAAATTTAACCAAACTTAATCCTTTCCATAAATGGATTTTTTTCTAGTGACCCTACAAGTGATCAAATTTAATTGCACATACGTTTTTAGTTGGAGTAAAAACCCTTTCCTTTTGCCTGTTTCATTTATCCCTAAAAACGCTTTTCACTTGACAAGCCAGGGAAATAAACAAACTACAGAGAAAGCCAATGCCAAAGCCGGAGCCAAATCCAAATCCATGATTTCAGCTGCCAAATCCTTTTCAAAGCTGCAGCCAGGTGAAAAATAACAAAATATTGTATTTTTCATACATTTTTATAAAATATAAATACACACACAACCAGGTGGGTGGGTGAGTATCGGTGAGAGTATCTGTGTGTGTGTGGGCCAGCCACTACAAAAGTTTATAAAAGACACTCGACTGGCGCCTCGCCTCGCTCTATTTTTCGCCCTCGCATGCCATGTCTTTGTGTTGAGTGCTTTTTGGCTAAATGCGAAATCGATTGGAAAACAATTTCCAATTTTTAAAGAATTATCGCCGCCATATTCGCGCATGCTGTACTAAATCACACATAAGCAACCTCTAAATCTGCTGCCCGGGAACCCACACACACACACATCGCACACTCACATGGCACATGGAAAGAGGACGACCTTTTCGCAAAGCTTTTCTTTTTGGCTCGTTTATTTCCTTTTTATTTTCCCTTTTTCCCTCCAGCCATATTTTCCATTTCATTTTCTGCGCGGTTGGCAGCGCGTTTAGCTTTGGCTGCACGCCTCACCGACTTTCTGCTATACCAAAAAATATATACATTTATATATGCACACTCCGAGTGCGGCAAACAGCCGCGAATGCACAAATAAATCAAGAAAATTTGCACATTTCTAACCAGAAGATTACCATTAAATAAATCATTTTTAAAGTATAGAAAGTATATACCTAGGAAAGGTGTTTTTAAGGGTCACAATGCGACCGTGATGCAATGATGTAAAATTGCAATGAAACTTCTAATTCAATAGAATTATTATTATTCAATGAACAACTTCAAAAGAGATCAGTTAAAGATTTATTTCCTTGTATAAATCATTGGTGATAATTTATAATATATTAAATACAATTTGTAAAGAATTAAAAGAATGAAATAAATAACACAAAAACTACTTCAAACATATAAAACAAACTATATAATTTTATTTAATTTTTCGTTTATTTACTTATCTAATAATTTGAAATATGCAATTTTAAATTTTATAAGTTTACCAACCAGTTAAAAATGGATTTCCTTTTAATAAATCCAAGCCTTAGGAAATATTTGTATGCTGCCGACTGTACTCCAACGTGTGTTATCTGCACCGCAATGGCCACTGAGGTGGGCTGGCTCTTGAGAGGATGGGGGCTGGCTGGGGACCCGCAGCCATTTAGTTTAATGTGCCCTGTTCGGTTGGGTTATTGCACCTTTGACTCGCTCCGGACGGAGGAGCGCCACCTTCGACTGGAGTTGTCACCCCGGTGGGGGCATCATCCACAAAGCATTTCGCATGTGAGCCATTTATTATTATTTGCTCGAGAGCCCGCCGCCAGGAGCCCAATCCGGAGCCGAAGGCGTACCCAAACCAGCCGCAAGTATTTCCTAATCAGGTTTTAACTACTAATAGGATTTCCGAGGTGGCGAATCGTAATTTACATGGCTTTGGCCCGAGATACCCAAAGAATTGAATTGGAAGCCAGAGCAAAGCTGCCGCTAATGTATTGCAGATTATGGCAAATCCCTCAGGCACTTCCCATCTACCAGCTCCCATCTCTCGGAACCAAGGCCCGGCTTTCGATTCCCACACGTGTCCTAGCACTGAGTAGATCCTATGGAGAGGCCGCTCAGGTCCCGGAAGGGTCTGAAGCGCTGGTGCCTCCGCTGGCGCAGGTAACGCCGCACCTCATACCCCACGTTGCACATCACCACGACTGTCATCGCCAAGGTTATGATCCCGGCGAAGATCACCAGGAACCAGTGAAAGTAGCAGCTCATGGTCACGGGCCGCGTCAGCCAGAGGCTCCAGCTGTCGGTGCACTGTTCCGGAACACACCTGCCTCTTGCATTCCGCAGGCATCCCTTGGCGCAGCATCCGTTGGCACTGAAACGTCCGCAGGATGTCACCTCGGTGAAGGGATTGGAGCAGTTTACAGAGGTCGAAGCGTCCACGGCCGGAAGGAGCAACTGAGCCAGCAGGGCGGCGGTTATCAAATTGGCCAACATTATGTACTCTACTATCGACTTAAAACGCGAATACCATTCATATCCCGAAATCAATTTTGAAGTTTTTCACTACATCTAAGGCAAAGTCAAGGCCTACTGCGTGATTTCTTAAAACTCTGGCGCAGTCCAAGAAATAAATTGTACCTAAAACCTTTATTAAGTATCGCTTCAATCGTTCGCTAGGAAACAACATTGGGTGGTTTATACGAGAAGTTTAATTTTAGCTAGTCATTGATTTAAAAACAACTATTTCCGAAGCGTTTTCTAAAAGTCGTAACAGAATCCTCTTCATTTTTTGACATACAGCTAGTCCACTTGGCAGTCTCTCGATGGCTGGCTTTGGAGCTCTTCGGGATCTTGATGAATATCATCGTCCTTAAGAATCGCCCACGCGCCCACGCCCACCGCTGCGACCACTATGGCCATTATGACACCGCTGGCGAACAGGAGCATTGATGGAAAGCTGGGCGACTTACAGGATCTGATGAGACTATAATTTTGATTTTTTAAAGTGTTTCACATTAAATAAATGTAGTTCAATTAGTAAATAAATAAAAATAATAATTAATAACTAAATAAGAATAAATAGAGAAGAAGATTGCAGCCCTGGTAACGATTGTGTCATAAATAATTGTTTTAAAAATAAAAATAAATAAAAAATGCATAGGTAAATAAATAAACAATGTCCAAAAAATATATAAATAAAATAAAAAAGAAAAAAACGTGGAACGTCTCATCTACTAGAACATGCGACGTGGCGGAAGAGACAGGCGAATCAAGTCACGTGTTCTGGTCACTGATAAAAAAAGTGTTCTACAATTAATTAAATAAATAAATAAATAAAATTAATAATAAAGAAATAAATAAATAACTTTAGCTAAGAACAACAAGATAAGAGTCATTGGCGCTACCCAAATCGTCTGTTGCTTACTATCACCCTACATCTCAACTAGAACCCGTTGGGAATCTTAAGCGTCGATAACGAAAACAAACCCCGAAAAATAGTCTTTCTAAATATTTGACTGCCAGAGGCGAAGGATAAAAGTTTAGATGCGTATAATGGCGTATACTTTTGGTAGCGCAAATGTCTGATGACAAGTTCTTTTGGTTGTTTTAAGTTAATTGAAGCCGATTTGACCTTGAGTCTGAAGAACTTAGATCTTAAAAAAAATTAAATATACAAAAAAATAAGTAAATAAAGGATTTTATAAATAAATAAAGAAGTGAATAAATAAATGGTAATTTTTGAAGTCGAGTATAATTTTGAATATTTTTTATGGTGTCAAAATCTAATCTACTTTTCCACATTACAATTTTTATATTTAAGGAGAGAAATTCGTTCATACTTACGTGTAACTAAGAATCCGAAAAATACTGATATAGCATGTTTAAGTAATAAGTATTTAATGACATATTTTTCAAAATGCACTTAGATGTAAAGAAATCCGGAACATGTTTGGTAAATTAAAGATATTTGATTTAAAAACGCTCTTAGCTGTCTTAGAAAATGTTGCAGTTATAGTTTTACCTCCACATTGTAAAGTTTTCCACAACATTGCTACATTTACTCCACTAATAAATTTTAATTTAATGTGGATGAGAATTTTTTAAGTCACAGCTTAGTTTGACGAAGCATTCGCAAGGGTTAGTGTTAGGGTTAAATACTTAAACACTTAAAATTAAAACTCGGTTATGTCACTGGCATTGCTTTTGCCTAACTTATCCTTGTTTCTGGCTGCCAGGAATGCCCTGGCCACTTCGGCCCGGTCCATGGCCTCCTTGGCCTCCTGCTCCTGTTCCTGTGGATCCATCGGCGGTATGTACTCCGGCGGATTCTCCCCCCGGGGATTCGGAATGAAGGGAGCATGTGGCCAGATAGAGGGCTTGGCTTGCAACAGCCATAGTTCATCCAATTGGTTTTGGAGGTGCTCCACCGTCTTCTGATGACGACTGTCAATGAAGTAGGTACATCCCAGCCAGATGAAGGTCATCAGGAGCACACAGATGATGATAAGTACATTGACGGGAATTCCGGTCACAACATCCGGCATTGAGGAATATTGAGCCTTGGCGAGGTTGAAGCTGGTGATCAGAAGTAGTGCGATAGTCGGTGTTTTCATGGCGCGTTATATTTTTCAACTGAAGCTGCTTCGATCCGGGCAGTCGGCTTTATAGGGACCACTTATCGGGAACTCGAGAATGGGGTTTCCCAAAACGCTTCCCAGGGATTTGGGCAAACACAATCTTGAATTTAAGGCTCTCAAGGGACCTCTTTTGAATATAATTGTTTAAAGCTTAAGTTTGTAAATATAATCTTATTCGGTCGTATATAAAATTTGAATACCCTTTCAAATAATGTTTTCTATAAGATTTATAAAGCATTTTTATAAAATAATATTTAATATATCAATATTTACATGAATGTATAAATTTCAATACGATAAATGAAGAATAAACATATGCTATCTTTGGAATAATTTCTTATGATGCTGTATGTCCGAAATTGTTTTAAAATTCCAAATTTTATTTATACATATAAAACTAATTATTTTTAACAGCCCCATTATGTACAGGGTATCCCCAAAATCACACAAGAAATATTGTAGCTGACATCTTTGTTATGTTATTACTTTCTGTTAATTATTGAACTCCGCAGGGCTTAATAATTATGACAGCCGGAGGAGAGAGAGGAGAAAAGGAATCCGAGTCCTGATTGGAAGTGCCACATCATCATCTATTCGAAATAATTCGAAATTCACTCGAACTCGTTCAAAGAGACCGTAAACCAAATCGGCATAACAAAGTGATTCTAATGTAATTCGTGATTTTGCATAATTATAAAGTAAATAATTAAAATTGTTGCGTGCACAAAACCGAAATGAAAACATTAAACTTTAATGACGACTTCCGTCTCTTTCGGTTGGCTGGGCCGGTGGCTCTTTTGGTCAGGTGCATTCGCTCACTACATTTACAGGGTGGCTTAGGGGTGCGCATAGCTAATGCGTAAATATTAGCAAATGTCCCCGGCAACCCCTTTCCCCCACCCACAATAAATTTGAGACACATATGCAGAGCGTTTGTAATAAGCAATCAATTATTATTATTGAATTTCGGGCATGGTCAGGTGCCAAGGGGGGCGGTGCAGGTGGGGCAGGCGGCTGCTGGTCAGCGCCACTAATGCGTCTAATGAGAATTTAAGCACACTTCAGCCCGCTCCACTCCGATTTTGGTCCACCCCAGGCAGGAATTTTGGTATTTTGCGTGGATTTGCACAGCGCACATAACCTCACTTAGGCCCCCCAAGTACAGTTGTGCTCGCTGCGAATGCAAATGCAATTACATTTCGAGCCCATTTAGCGGCATTTCGGTTTCAGCTTTCATATTTTCCCAATTTTACCAATTTGTTAGTCCAGAGTGCACAAATCTGTGATTTGCGGCGGGACTTTTGTATTTTTAGGGAATGAGTTGGCAAAATATTCATAGGGGGTTTTTTTGAAAAATACTGCGAGATTTTTATAAGTAAAAGTAATTTATAAAAACTTCCTATGAAAGTCTCACAGCTTTTTTATTTTTTGAAATTCCAAAGTATATTAGTCTTTTGTTTTTACATTTAATCAGCATAATGGAATATATTTGATTGAATTATTATATTCGGTTAGCTTAGCCTGCGGGATCCAACTAACGTGATCGGGACAAATGATCGGGATATCTTTGGATTATTGAGGAATCTTTAGAGGGATGTAACTGGCGAATACCTCTGGGGAATCTCTATCCAATTATTATGATTAGGAGCAGCATGTTGAGGTTACTCAAAGTTCTCAAACCGCGTAATTCGTAAAACAGAAACTGCTCTGATAATGGCTTTAATGGCTGCTCTTATCGCTTAAAAGTGGGGTTTTCCTAAGACTTCTCCTCTGAGATTTGAAACAAACACAATCTGTAATTTAAGACTCCCGAAAGACCTCTAAAAAATTATTCCATATATAGGACTTGAGTGCGTCACTGTACTGTCACTGCTGTAGATTGCCAGAATACAATTAGAAATTTAAAATATACTGATATATATACAGATTACATAATTCAAGTAGCTAAAGTAAAAATAAGTGTGCTTATATGTCCAATAAACCACCAACTCTCCCCCTTTCGACAACGCCCCTGCTAATTGCTGTTCAAGGGACCGTGCTAAACCAGCATCGTTAATGATAATTTAATTATTGCCCGGCATTTCGGGCTTTGGCGACTTACGCACTCAGTGAGCTGCGAACGTTGGGTGTATGCATGCAGGTTGTGGCCGGCTAATTGCAC
This sequence comes from Drosophila orosa, assembly GCA_018904745.1. Lineage (NCBI taxonomy): Eukaryota > Metazoa > Arthropoda > Insecta > Diptera > Drosophilidae > Drosophila > Drosophila orosa. Next base: position 28,135 of record JAEIIH010008978.1, read on the forward strand.
AAATCTGGGTATATCTGGGGTCAGTTAGTCAGTTAGTCGCTTAGCCGCGACCCTTATTAACTGATAATTGCAATAACCTGCAGCCGAGGGGCTCCGAGGGAGCTCAGGTGGCAGGTGGCAGGCGGCATAAAACATAAAGCGGGAAAAGCCGCGAATTTCGCCATCCATTTCCAAGATAGCACTGACATATGAACTTAACTCGCAAATGGATGTGAGCCGGCTGGGTATTGTAATAATAAAACAAAAGTGTCAGCCAAAAGATATGTATGCGATTCGGATGCATGGAATCCATATTGAAAATTGATTTAAATTTTTAATAGGCATCAGGCATCGGGGGCATCAGGCGGCGTTGGCGCTTTGATAAAAATGCCAGGCACGCGGCAATCGCACAATCGAGGCTTACGTTCCAGGAAGATATATCTGATATATCCGAAGCCCTGACGGGGGGGGCTCTAGTTAAATATGGAAACAATATCGAAATGCCAACGGAAATCGGCTGAGGCTGAAACTTGCAAGGGAATCGCTGGCACCAGATCGCATTCGTGCATTTATATTTGTTTTCGGAGCTGTCAAATCATATTTTAATCTGTTTTGATTGCTGACTTTTGTGCGAGGGATTTGTGCAGACAGCAGCTCCGGCAGCGGAAATGCAGCGGAAAATATTGCATTTTATTTTATTTATGCAAAAAAAGGCAGCGAATATGCAGTGAATTTATATGGAAAGCTCGTGTTTCCCGTTTCCGTTCTCGCTCCCGATTTTCTCTGGGTTTTCTGCTCGTTGTGTGCGTTTTCCATTTGTTTCATTTGATGTGCCCGAGTTAAGCAGTAAAATCCACTTTTTACGAGTTGTCCCCGTATTCCTCATCCAGACTAGCTTCCCCTTCATTCGCATTCTGCCGCCTTGGTTGAACGGGTGCTGGTCATTGCTGGAAAGCTAGTGGCCCTACAAGAGCTAATAAACAAATAAATAAGTAAATCAATAAATAAATAAACAAATAACGAAATACAAAATAAGTAAATAAATAAATAAATAAAATTATATTGACAGATGAGCAAAATCCTGCCAGAGAAGTGGCTGGCCTACAAAAACATGAGACGTAGCGAAGACATTATGCCAAATCAAATAAGACCACTGGCTGCCGATCATTGTTAAAAAACTAGATGCTCTACAAGATCTAATGGAAGAGATAAAAGCATCTATAATTGCCATGTTTCACGTTTTAAATTTTTATATTATATTAAAGAAATAAATAAAAAAAATGATTAAACAAATAAAAAACACAAATAAATAAATAAAAAATGAGTAAATAAGTGAATAAATAAAATTATATCGACAGGTTAGCAAAATTTAGACACAGCAAAGGTTCGCCCATGATACAATTATACAAGGTAGTCCATTCGGCTTGCCGAAGTCGTTCGGTTTGTAATGGCCCCATATGAAACGGAAAAAAAAAAAAAAGTTTTAGTCATGTAATTTCAAAA
>JAEIIH010008996.1:0-49435 GCA_018904745.1 Drosophila orosa
CTTTTAAAACTATTTAACAAGGATTTGCTTGGCCATAAATCTAAGCAAGTAGCTATTATTATTATTATTATTTGTGGTTTATTGGAAATCTAACTCTAACTAGAGCTAATGCGTTACCTTAAAAACTATGTGTCATATTTAAACTCTTTTCCAAGTCTGAGGATTATTTCTTTAAATATTGATGATTTCGAGGAACAGTAGCAATAACTATCTACCAGACTTCTAGGAAAGTGACTCCACACTTTTGTAAAATAAATACAGCGATGATTCAGTTTTTAACTACAACTTTGCTATTCCCGCCCCCTCACAGCCTATCGATGACGACGGTTGGCCGCAGTCTTAATTAAGTTCGGTTTTCTTTGGGCCATCGGATGGCTTTTATTTAAATTAATTGACCCCAAGCACTTGTCGTGATAGCAATTAGCGTATTTTTTTGTTTTTCTGCCCGTTTTGCGCTCCAATTACAGCGACTTTCGGGCTCTTGAGTTGATTAAGTAAGACTTGACTTCCACCAGGGCTTAATTATAGGCCGTCGCTGACTTGATGACTTTACGGCCATGTAAAGTAATTAAACGAAAACGTAAAATTTGCTGCTAAACATTTGAGTGCCGCCCCCGCACTGTGTGCCTTGCCGCCCCTCGAGGTTCGATTTCAATCATGAGCCGTGTCTATCAATCGATTTTACAGCCCCGGGGCGAACATAAACCGAGCGGCAGACGAGACTCTGTCTACTGGAAATTGAATGAAAAATGCATCTCACCAAATGCCACTCTTCACTGTTTGGTTTTCCCAGTTGCAGCAGCAGTTGCTGTTGTTGCGGCCAATAAATTTAAGTGACATGCGTTTTTCAGCGAGTACCCGCGGGATAAGTTTACTTAAAATTCCATTTCCATCGGCTACGGGCTCCCCGATCAGCGCGACTGATATCATTAAGGGCCACGGCCACATCCTCACATCCTCATCCTCATCCGGAGCGGCGGAAATAAAAATAAATGCAGCCAGCAGCAGTTTTATTGGGTTTTGTGTCTAAAATTAAAATTGAATGCCCAAAAATGTTCGAGGTTCGACGATTTTCCACGTCCCTTCGCCGCCAGATGTTGCCGCGGGGAAGATTTACTCCGTGCAACCACTTTAGCGCAGATCTGTGCCTTTCCACCCGCGCCGTAGTGACATTTTCCCGGCTCCGACTCCGGCTCCCCTTATTTTTAACAGCTCATTTGCTGCCGGTGGCACCTTTTATTTTTGGAGATTTTCCTATGAGGAGTAGGAGTAGCAGTCGGAGTCCCCTCCTTTGCGGCTTATTCAAATATTATGGATGGATGTGCTCTGCGCACATAAAAAACGGGGGGGATTATGGCCAATGTTTGACTTGAACTTGAAAAAGAGGAGGAAGTGAAAGCGGCGCATCCGGTTCGGGTTCAGGTTCAGGTCCTGGACCTATCCCATTCCCAGGGCCCAAGATGCTAAGTAAGTCGTTTTCTTTTTGTGTCTTTTCCCGTGTGCCTTTGTGTCTCTGGGATCTATCTGCAAATCGAGCTAGGAAAACAAATTGCCGGCTCCCGCTCTCCGCCCGTGCTGTCCAGTGCGGCTGAGAGTGCTTCAATTGGAAGTGGTTATATGGTTATGTGGCTATATGGCTCCATGGGCATTCGGTTAAGCTGTAGCATGGCCCCGGGCCAGAGCAATTGAGTTAGCATTGAATACAATTGAAAGACACTCGGGTCGGAGGAGAGGCTGAGACCCAAAACGGGTTTCGCCATTTCGTGGAAGAGTCTCAAGTCGACTCGAGTCGAGTTCGAGTTCGAGGGCCGCCTTGTAAGTGCCCCCCGTTGAGGCCCAGGGAAGGTATCGATCAGAGATGGATTCCTATTTGCTATTCATTGGAAATGAAGGGAGATTTACATATTGCTGAGTACCAGCCTTGAACCCAGGCATGCAGAGCTCTTGCTGCCTGAGAACCTGACTGGGAACAGTAGCCACCAAAATGATGGCTTGTATGACACGATAAATAATTGAGCTAAAGGTTAGTCAGGGGTTCGGCCTACTCAGCTCTCTTAACACCTTCTAAGTTAGGGTCTTATAAGTCACAAAGTATGATGGGAAGCCACGTTTATTTCGTTTTTAATGATCTCTTACATAAAGTGTCAGTCTACTTTGGCTATTAACACTTTCCCAGACTTTTATGCCCTCACTATTTCCGCTTTAATGGCTTTCATATAGAGTTTATTACTCAGTCCATTTTTCGCACCATCAAAGACCGCTTCCTGGTTACCATATGCACCAACTTTTGCTAATTGGCCCGAAAGAAGAGGCTAGATATAAGGTTACCAGCTCCGGCAATTGAAACATAATTCGCACTTGCATTTGCATCTGAATTTATGCGAGCTGTCGGCTCTGTTCATGAAAACTAATTAAATGCTTAGCCGGCGTGACATGAGCCTGTCCCGATTGTCCCGGAATCGTTAGTATGCAGCAGCACTTGGCCAGAAGTGGCCCGGGCCCGCCTCCAGCTACTGCAACTCCGTCGGCCTTCCAGCTCTCTGTGTCTGGCAGCCCCAGCAGAGTTCAAGCAGGCGGCGTAATGCATTTTGCATTAACATTTTTTCACTCCATCCCGGCCAGGAGCCGGGAACAATGCTAAGAGCCTACAGGGACACTTTAGCCGTGGCCAACACCGTGTGCGAGTGCCAGCCAGTCTGACTTTACGACGGGAGCAGGGACAGGGACAGGGACAGGGGCATGGGCTTGGGACACCGACGAGGTATTAAATCCAGCCAGGGCTTCTTCACAGTTTCACCGCTTCGCTTGCTGTTTATTTTATTCGGAAAAGTTTCAGCATTTTTTCTTTCCTGACACGTGCTAAAAGTTAAGAGACGGAACTTTGCTGCGACAACGCCCCGGCGGAGACAGCAGGAAATGCTGCAAACATTTGGCAACACTCGGCCCGATGAACCGCCAGCCAAAGGTGCTCAGGCAAGGAGGGGAAGTCGGGCTAAGAGCACAACAAACAACAAGCCGGCAATGCAGGGGGAAAAAACAAAGCGGGAAAGGAGGAAACATTCCCCTAAAAACAAAACGACAGGCGAACATTTCCCAGGCAGGTAGCGAACAGGAACAAGAGGAGTCCTTCGGAGCAAACAGGCACTCACATCTACCCTAAAGGAACTCAGTTCTTCTGTTTTTGCCTGGGAACGTGCATTCCTGTGAATGAAACCCAAGGCAATGCCACTCACTCTCTCACTCACTCACTCACTCACTCCCCGCTCATCATTCATTTCTCATATGGCTGATTTTTATGGTTTCCTGCGACCCCTTCAAGACGTTCGATCCTGCGAACGGGCAAGAAGCCCCGCCGGCGATTGAATTACACTCATTTCGCATCCTTGCAGCCCTCCTTGAGTCTTGTGTCAATGTCATCAGCCCTCGAGGGGTTCCGAATAAATATTTGCATTCGCAGAGGCATCGCAACAAGGAGTGGGGTTTGGGTTAGGTGATAACCATGGCTACTGCACTGCCGCTGGAGCCGCTAATTGTGCCGACAAACATTGCCATGATGGCTGGTGCAACATTCCGAAGGGGCGAACACAAATTGCCGAACTGTCAACTGCCTTGCTGCACGAACATTTTTAGAAAGTCTACAATCTACAACAAGCGGCAAGCTCTGTGCTCCATGCTCCATGCTCTATGCTGAACCTATGAACTCGGCCGCTCTGCGGCCGGAGGAGATATGATTGCGAGGACCCCAAGGCAGATCCGATGTCCGCCGGCCTCTCAGGTGACAATTGGCCAGAGCTAGTCGAGCGTCTAACAGCGAAACCGCATCGGATCTAGTTACCCGCTCTCCCAGCAGCAGCAGCAGCAGCAATGTGCCAGTTCGATCTCGGCCTCGGCTTCAGCTCCTCTTCTCCGACAGCTGCTGCGGTTAATTAAACTCAGCTTCGGGCCTTGGATGCACGTACCATCGAACGAAACCCAAGCGCGAGCGACATCGACAACGATTTGTTTATTAGAAAGTTCCCCGATGATGGGCCTCGCGGGGAAGATACTCGTTGGAGCAGATACTCGTTGCCAGAACAAGGATGAAGTGAAAGCTTGAAACTTGATTGATTAAGGTTGTTTATTCCTGGAAATCTATAAAGAAGTTGATTGTTCCTGGCGCTTAATCTTCCTTAAAAATTAAATAACTTTTTAGGGATTAGAATTTCCAATGGCCTGCTTGCTTTTCCTTTTCCCACTTGCTACGCTCTGCTCATTGCAACAAGAATTTGCGAAAGTTGTTTTTCCACATCGCCACCGCCATCGTGGAGGAGTTTGCCATGGAGAATAATGTCAAGATTGTGGCCGAGGACTCCTCCGCAGATGCTCGGGCGGCGATTAGCCGAATGTGGCTGGCAAGGTGTTGGCCGGCTGGGACTCGGGGCAAGTCTGGCCAAGTGAAAGGCACAACAACAGTGCTCACGGTTTTAGCCCCAAGACCGACAGCATTATTTGTCTCAGAGCAACCTGGAGCTGGAGATGGGGGATTGGGGGTTTAAATTGTGTCAACTTTCCCAAAAATGTGTCGAGAATGCGAATGCGGCTTTGATTTGCATAGGGAAACTATGAGTATGAGAGCCAAATCCGGCGGTCAGGCAGGGCCATGGCGCAAATGTTTATCGCTTGCCATTAAATGCAGACGACAATGTCGAGATAATCGGCAGACAGGGAAATAGAGACAGGAAGATGGCGATACGGAGGAGTGGGAATGGCAGCAGGAAGCCACCGAGTGCCAGCGACGAAGATGCCTTCGCTCCCCAGACGACTATCAAGCGCTAAAGATCTGCAGTTTAAGGTGTCTGCTTAGGTGCGTTGACAGCCGAGATGGGCACGAGATGGCTGCCGCTGGGGATGCTATTCCAAGATGCCTTTTAACTAGGAGTTGCCAGTGGTATGTATGTTCCCAGTGCCGAGCTGCGAGTAGAGAGGCCCGTTTAGCGCTAATCTCTTGCAGGCAAACCCATGCTCGAGGCTCCTCCTCCAACTCCTTTTGCACGTCTGACTGCCACACGAGTGCCGGGTCCTTGAGACACCACAAACTTGTGGCAAGCTCTCCTCCGGCCTCCGACGAGCACAAGAGTTGGAGCTGCAAGACAAACCTTTGTCTTTGACGCAGCGCTATCTCAAACATAATTATTGCCTCATTATGCCACGATGGTGTCGTTAATGTCTTCGGCAAACAACGCATCCAATGGGAAGGCAAACAGCGCTGCGTTAATAATGAAATTGTAAATAAATTGTAAACATTTTGACTGCGCCAAGCGCAAATATTTGCCCCTCAACTTGCCAGCGAGTGTAGTATCTGTATCTGTTGTCTGTTTTAATCTTTGGCTTTGACACATACATTTTCAATTTTATATTTCTGGTTTTTCTGTGTTCTCTGACGTTTATTTTTTGAGCATTTGTCGATGGGCCGCGCTCTCGGCTGTCAACACTTTGACAATTTTCCCTTCGGACAGGAAACAAACAAACAATAAACGACAGGCGCAACTGATAAACCCGAAACCGAAACCCAGTTCCATTGAAGCGTTTTTCACATAAAAATATTGAAAAAATTGGAAATTAACCCGAAAAAGCCATAATGGCTTTTAAAATATCATTCTCTTGGTGGCGGCGATAACAGCGTCCGTGGCTTGATGGCTGCATTAGCCACGCTTTGCTGTTGCTTATGGAAATGCTGGGCCATAAAAAGAGGCGGCTCTGGAAACTCGATTCACTGGGGAAACCAGTTTATTATAACATTTGTTTGCGTTTTATTATCACCTGTAACGGTGGGCAAATCAAATGCTGATCAAAGTGCCGATAAGACCACACACACACACTAAGCAAATATATCAGACTATATCGCACTTATCGCCAAAGGTCACACGGCCAGAGTGTCACCATAATCTCTAATAGAAAACAGATTGCCGAACGGAATCAATGGCACTAAGCTCTCCAAAGGCGACTTGTCAGCAGAGCAGAAATGAAGAAATTAATTTTGATTTATTAGCCCAAACATGTCTACCAGCATATGAGCTCATATATGGGAGGTAAATGAGCATTTTCCTCAATTTCCCCGCCACGAAAGGCGAAGCGAAACAGTTGCAATGCGTGCTGCTCACTCACCCCTCCCTGCGAGTTGTTCGTTTCAATTAATTATTTGTTGCATTGCGTTTTCATTGGATATTATGACATTTTTATGTTTCCCCCGGGGCCTGGCGTTGGGGCCAACTTATTGAAACATAAATTAGGCAACACATGTCCATAAAACATCGGCAGTCACTTGTCATATCAGCGAACTGCTCGAAATTTACGACACCAACAGGATATATGTGTGAGGATGCTAAGTGTGTGGGACGAGGGCTGGACCACTGCTGATAAGGACACTTGAAACCGGCCCTTAATGTCGCTTTTAATGGCCTTCCCTTCGACCGTCTCTAATACCAAATCAATTTTCAAGCGCATAAATCAGCGCCCATTCGGGGGAAATCAATAAAGGAAATAAGAAAAGAAAAGAAAACCGAGGAGCAAAGAAGCTGAAAAGCTGAGAGTGAAATGCAGCCGATAGAGCGAAGCATCTATTAGTAATAAAACAAACATTAGCAGAGTGGACCATAAATTTTGACCGCTGCCAGAGAGAAATCCCAAATTGGAAAATGTAAATCAAGACGATAAGATAATTAATGAAAATTAAGAGATTCTCCATAATATCCACCATTAAATAACAGGAAAACATTAGGCTGAGGTTAAGGCGAAACCTAATGTAGGTCAATTGATGCCAATTATATATGGTTAAGCCAAATTGGAGTGCTCCAGATCCGGGGATTTCCTTACTAATTCCCTGGGCGCACATTCATGGGTCTTTTCGGCTCCACAACTTCTCGAATTTCTCTCTGGCTCGTCGTCGCCGACGTCGTCGTCGACGTCTGGTTCCCTGTAGTTCACACGTTGCTGTTGAAATCCAACAGATCCATCATTCGCCATTGTGTCTAGCATCAAAGAAAACATTTTCCCAGGGCGTTAGATAACCGAGGAAACAAATTTCCAGCGCTGTTCTCGCTCTCTCTCTCGATGTTTCCCAACCATTTTTGCCGCCACATAAAAAGCAATTCATGCATCTTGAAGACGACTCACCCTTTGGGCTCCCCTCCATTTTCGGTTCCACTAAATCAATGCCAACGAATCTTGGACATCTTCGCCGGCGCAGCTTCTCGCCGATCTCCACCAAATTGCCAACACAGCCTACAGTCTCATAATAATTAAGAACAAATTCATTTACACTTTCAAACGCCGCCAGAAGGAGGAGGAAGAGGAAAGACCTCTGATTTTTTTGGATGTTCTGGGTGGAGCTGGGGCTGTGTGTATTGTTGGACTTGACATGTTTTGAACGCAGGGAATTTATTTATTGTGGATGTGAAATGCATTTAGTATCGCACATAAAAAAGCGACAAACAAGCAGGCGGAACGGGGGCGGTGGCAGGCAGCCCACAAAAGATGGAATCACACGGAGAGAAAAGCATTAACAGAAGTCACTATCAAGCTTTAAAAAATAAATAATATATGAAAATTAAATGAAAATAACCTTTTTTGGTAAGGTTATCTGTTTTTGAACCTATTTAGCTGTCAATTTACAGTTGTAAACCAGAATTCACTATGAAAATCGAAACATAGCAAGCAGTTCTTCAATTGAACATAATTCTTAAAGGTTATTAACCTATTAATCTGGCTATAGAGGTGCTAAAAGAAGCTACTATCTTATGCCTTTTCATTTTAAAACATTTAATCAAGAAATATACATGTTTCTCTGAGTGCTGGAGTCCACGCAGATTGCCGCTGAGGCGCAACAACAGCTGTCGCGGCCTGTGGGGATTTCGATTGGAGGAGCATTTTTGATGCGTCGGGTTTATTGAACTCCCTGCCGTTCCGCTCTTCTCTGCCAATCCCCCCTGAGCTCCTCCAAGGGGAAAATTGCAAAACAATGCAAACTCCCTGGCCCATGTCGTTGGTTGGTGTAAGTATAAATGGGTCAGCGGGCTCATTAAAATTGAAGCCGTGAACTTTCGCTGATCTCTGGCGTTTGCGTTCGCGTTCGCTTATTGCCACAATTTGTTGCGTTCGGACTGCTTAAGCGGCATTTTACGGCATCATTAATGCAGCGCACGCATTTCATAGCCGACTCCTCCCTATTTTCCAGCCCATAAACGGGGGCTAAACTGCTCATTAGACTGGCATTGTGCGCACTCTTCGATTTCGAATCGAATGGAAACGCCAGGTTGCATTTCCGGTTGTGACAGTTCGCGTTCGCGTTCGCCTTTGAGTTTGGCTCTTTTCACCAAGCGCCACTCACCGGATGTGCCAAGTGGCAGGGGCTCGTCATCGTAGAAATCATAAAAAATAGCATAAAAAAAAGAAGGAAGCACCGAGGGAAATGCCAAACAATATTCAATGGTAACTCGAAATTAGGGCAAACTCTCCCAGAGCCGAGGGTTGAACGATGGCGGGATTTATCCCGAGTTGATTATTGTGTTCTGCTGCATTGTTGAGCAATTATGCGGCACTTCCTCCCAGCGCGAAGCCATTTGATGACACTCCTGAGTGTGCCGGCTGCTGCCAAATCCTCCCTCCCATTGAATTACCACCCAGAGCAGCATAACCACACAGCTGTTCCTCCTCGCTGTTTGACCCACTGCCGATTTAATGGACAGAGAGAGACAGAGGTTCCGCTTCCGCATCCGTAACTCTCTTTACGGCTCATCGATGTGCGGCCTGGAACAAAAGCATCCAATTGACGGATGGTCTTGTAAACAAAGAGCAACAGCTTGGAATTGTGTATGTTACTGTTTCATTAAGCGACTCGACTGGGGAGTATCCCCTTTCAATGATTCCTCGACTATTGTATACACATATCGTTCGATTTATACATCTCGGCGATAAACAAGCTGCCAGATCAAGACCGTCTTTCCCGGCACGTCTCTCGTTGCCACATCCGTCGTGGGTTATAACATAATTTACGTCTCTTCCGCTCGGCGGCTTAGCAGCCATCAGTTTCCAGTTCCATGGCCGCACAAAAATGCGGCTGGCCAACTCCAGCTCCAACTCCAACTCCAACTCCAACTGGAGTATTTGGTATTTGTATCTCTTCTCTGCCTGCCTTCTCGATTGCCCTGTAATGTCAGGGCATTGTAATTGCATTTCGTGCTGAACTTCTGGTCCTACACCGCAGACAAGTCATCCCGAAAACGAAAACTCCACGACTTTGGCTCTGGCTCTCGTTGTGGAGCTTTTTCTGCGGTTGCCGGCTTGTATCTCCCTACCTTGGTATCTCTGTATCTCTGCATCGCTGTATCTGGGTACCCCAGTATCTGTGGCCCCACAATGTAGCCAATATCTAAGCGTCGGCATCTTTGGTGGCCGACGCCATCATCGTTGCGAGTCGGAGTCGAAGTCGGAATCGAAGGCGAAGGCAAAGTCAGAGTCAGATTCGGTTTCAGAGTCAAAGCCTCTTTGTCCCTGGCTTTTTTCTCTCTCTAGATTTCAATCTGCCAGCTTGGGTTTTAATCGCTCTGGGATTGGTTTTCCTGAACTTTATGGAACCTTGAATCGACTGGGCCCGGAATGAGGCCGGAATGAAACCGCAACATATGCCCATTTGCCAACCTATCGAGCTGCGAGATCTCGGCTCACATCTGTCCGCCTGGCCCACGTGTCTTGTGTGTGTGTGTAACTAAGCACTACTATATATAGCTGTATCTGCTGGAGCGACTTCGAATGTATCTCTATCTGGTTTTCGGCTTAAGAGCATTAGACAGGGGCTGCAACCCCTAATAGCACTACGCCTCATGGCGAGCCTCCAGCTGCCTGGTCTCTGGTCTCTGCCATTCTCATCATCTCAAGTGCCTTGGCTGGATTTTCGGGGCATGGACAATCTAATTACCGCTCTCAGTGTGCATTTAGCGTAAATGATAGCCGTAGGCGTTTCCACTCCCGCAATAACGCACTCCGTCCCGCACTCACATGTGCCCCATTAAGCCGGAGGGCAGGAGGAAGTTACGCCCGAGCAAGTTACACCGGCTCCCAAAAAACCGAAAGCCCACCTGCCTCCGTTTGAGCTTTTCTTTTATTTTCTGTGTTTGTTTTGTGGAGCTTGCAGTGCGTAGCCTCCCACTGCCACTCGGGGCCGGAGTTTAAGTCCGGATTCCGGCTGCAAATGGGGCAGCCATGACTGGGCATCTTGATGGAAATGGAGTTGCCGTGGCTGGGGCAGGTCCCACGCACTCGTCGAGCCGCTCAACTGCAGCTTCCAGAGCCCCAAAACGGACTGACTGGCAGTCAATCCGGTTGACGGCATGACGCGGCTTAATTGGCCATTACGAGGCGGCTGCATAAGAGGCTCTCGTCTTGCGCAAGTCCCACTCCCCGGGAGAATCGCTCGCTGGCGCGTTTCAGGTTTTTCCTCGCTTATGGAAAATGATTTTTACCGTTGCAGGCGCTTTGTCTATATGCAAATCAAGTGAAAGCCAGAGCCGCTCTTTCCCAAAATCCCCCAACAATCAGTGGACACTTCATTGAACTCCGGCCAGAATTTGGGTCAATGTACTCCCAGCAAATAGAATGCCCCGCCATTATAGCTCTCATTTTGGACCAAGAAAAAGTGAGAATAAACTGGGAACACACAGCCAAGACAGCTCTTGACCCGAAAGCCAGTTGCAAAGGATTTAGATTTGGATTTGGATTTGGATTGGCATTGTTTGCGCTTCACGTCGCATGCCGTCCCCTCCTCTCTTGCTACAGTTGTTAACATGAAAAGATAAACATCGGAAATGATGTCAGTCGTCAAGCTCTCGGCCCAGCCTCTCAGTGCCGCCGCTGTATCTGCCGGTTCCAGCCTTTATTGCCACGCATGTTCCCCCCAGAATCATGTAAAACTTACACAACGAAAAGCACAAAAAAAAAAAAGGCAGACAAGAAGCTGCTGAAAAAGCTGAGCCCCTTCGGTAGTTTCAGCTGTTACATGCACGGCAATCAGAGCAACGTGTTTCTGTTTCCCATCTAATGAATTGCGACTGTGCGAGGGACCGGCTCCGGAGTTCCATTGTCGTCGGGCTCACAGACATCGTTTAGCAGGCTAAATGCCGCACTTTCAGTTGGAACCGGAGAACTAACCGCGGTGGCAAAACACACACACACAATACCATGAATAAAAGATAAAGAGCGCCGAATTAGATCACGCGATTGTGCCAGAGAACGTGAGCAGAGCCAGGTAGCATAAAGATATATATCCAGGGGATGCAACCAAGGGATTTCCTGCTCCGAAGGTGGCAACACAAAAGGAAAGCGGAATTTATGAGCCAACATTTGCATAAATGATTAAAAAGGGATTTTAGGTGTTCGATATCCTGAAATCTAGTTAGCGAAATCGCATTACAATGAAGCCTTTACCCACCTAAGTATCTGATAATAGCGGAGAAGCTTTTTATAAGCAAATAATTTCTAGCTATCACAACTGATAAGTAGATTAGTGATAAACCCTCTTCCCTAATACTAAAAATCTGTTGAAAAACTATGCTTAAGTAGCAGATTCCACAAATGCTTAAGGAATTACTATAGGATTTTCTTAGCACACACTTGAAATCAATATCTTTAGCCATAAACAACATATTTATAGCCTCGGCCAGTGCCAAGTATTACAACAGCCGTCCAACACCTTGGACTCCGTCGTATCACAGAGGTAGTCGGTGTGTGTAAACAAGGGAGGAAGATAAGATATCTGGGACGCGGCCAAGAACACTCCATTATATCGTAGTCAACAATAGAATCTAATGCAGTATTGGCAAGGTCGGGAGGCGATTTGTAAAGAGTTTATCGAGCAGCTGCTCTTCGATTTCTTGCAATTATGGCTTAGGAACCGAACCCTTTACACACCCCAGGATACTGTGATTAATTTGCATATGACATGAGCTCGAGATCTGATCAACGCATCAGCTGGGCCCAGCCCTTCCTCGCTTCCCTTAACTCTGCCTATAATTGTGCCCTGGACTGGGGACTGGGAGGGAGAACTTGTTTTTATGCCACAAACAAAGCAATTTTCGCACTGACGCTTCCTCTCCGTCCACATTTAGATCTATCCAGGTGAGCACGGCCCCTTGCCACTTGGCAGGGTTGAATTATGAATGCAGTCCGGCGAGGGGTTGAAGAACGGGTTGCATGCAACATGGCAACATGGTGGCAGTCGTAGCATTCCACATTTTGGCAGGACGCTCGCCCTGGCTCGCTTGCTCTCTCCCAGTTTGCGGTTTACGATGGCCGGAACGAATGCTTACCTGGGCAAAAGAAAAACCAGGCCGTAAAAACAAGGTGCAGGAGACGGAGACAGAGTCGGAGACAGGGTCAGAAGCAGCGGCGGGTCTTGGCTCATCTGTCGCCTGGCATTGCGTGATGTTTGCCAGATGAATGAGAGTGAAAAATGAAACACGAGTTGCCGTTGCAATCAGTCGTCCGGAAATCAGCACAGACAGGAACACAGGCAGTCAAAGGATCCCGGGGAGCGGTTAGCGACCGAGGAAGACTGCCAGGCGGGACAGGCAGAAAGGCAGACAGACAGACATTAAGGCCGCATTATGAGACCCGCAATGGGCGACAAAGTGTTTCCATTTCCCTTCTTGCCGGCTTGGCTTCCTCTTTCCTTCTCCCTCGGCTGCTTCCCCCCGTCCGCTCTGCAATTTGTTTGCGGCAAACACACATTTACGTAATGCCACGCCAAGGTCTGCTTGCTGGCTGGACCTTAAAGCTGTCCTGACCGAAAACAACAATAACAAAAAAGGCAGGAAAGCACTTGAAGTTCTTGCGCTGAAATTCCGAGAAACAAGTTGGACTTGGAGGCAGAGAAGATGCACAGAGAGAAGAGGAAAGCCACAGGAATGCCTTTCAAGTATCGTGCCTCAGCTAAGATTCTGCAGAAATGCCTTAATTTTGACGGAGTTTCTCCGCGTGTAGTTGCTGCTGAGAAATTCCAATGGTAATGCAAGGTAATGGTCTTCCCAGGACCATCTTCTCCTCCTCCTCCTCCTGCTGCTGCAGCAACTCCCTGGGCCTGCCTCTTGATTAGAGCCGCTGTTTACCTGTGCCAGCGATGCTGGGTACGAGGACAGGTTTGTGGAACGAATCTATAACCTGAGATCGCACGCTGACTGTCTGAACGTATGACTGGTCTGTGTTTTCCGCTTTGGAATTTCCAACGCACAATTTGCGACTCGCTTTCCCCGCCTCACTTTTGTTCTTAACGCCCACCTTTATCTCTTTTTTGGTATTTGCAAACACATTTTTGGCTTGGCGAAATTAAATGTAAATGCCATCAAAAGTATGGAGAAGATTGGGGCTCGAGAAAGGTGGCCCTCAGGGACCCGGCGACGCCGATTAGAAAGTCGTGCTGCGGCCAGAAATGCGGGTGCAGCGTTTCCAAAGGTGTTTATGAGCCGTCGTTGAACTCGAAAACCGCCGAAGACCCGAAACCCAATACACATCGGTTGGAAAAAGGCTTTTAACGACGCCCTTCAACCGCCGTGCCGCTTCCCTGGGCTATTAATCAAGGCAGCACGAATCGCATCCGCTGCACCACTGCGACACTATCGAAGCACCATACGGATTTACAGCCCACGGGCCTGCATATACATAACATACAAGATATACATAAATACCGCTTAAGGGCACACAACAGACAAAGCCCAGACAGACACATTAATTTCGAGTCTTTCGCCCATTCACGGGGCTGTTAAGAATCAAAAATTGAGAATCAAACAGCGCGCTGCGCTTCAAATCCAAGACCGAGGCCGATCGTCTTCGATCTTCCAGGTGGAAGAGGTGGTGGGGCAGGCACTCACCGGAGTGGCTCCACAGTTGTGGGGGCAATCAACAATGGAGAGGGGAGTGAGTGGGGAGTGGGGCTCGTTCAGTCGTCGAACGCATAGCTTAAAGTTCAATGACTGACGCGTTCTTGCGTTCTTGTTCGCTCTGCGGTTGTCGTCGCTCTGCAGTTCCTCTTAGAGTTGGAGTTGGAGTTGCATAGGAATCCATCAGCAGGCAACTTTGACTCGAGCCCCATTTATATTGGCCATTCGACTTGGGCTTTTGCTGTTGCTCTTGGCTTTGGTTTTGGTTTTGGTTTTGGTCTTGGTTCTCTTCGCCTGGCTAGCCAAACGTGCAAAAATGCGGCATAAGCGGCGGCCGGCAGCGATCGGCAATCAATCCTACAGATTCCAGACGCAGCTTCGCTTGCTGCTGCTGCCACTCGAGGAGGCACGCAACAAGCCATTTTTTTTTGCATGACTCCTCTCCGCATGCCGTTGAACTTGCGGCGGCCTTAGGTGGCTGCTTCACTTGCGGCCAAGTTGAGCAAACAAAAGCTGAACAAATCTGGCTAAGAGTGTGTTAGCTAAGAGCGAGAGGAAGATGCCGAGTGGCCAGAGTAAATACTATGTTGTATTTCTTGAGCTTGGAATAGCTGAAGCGAAGAACTCTTTGCTTTTGACGAGGTTTATTAAAATATGTATGGAATATCCTTGAGCCATATATGACTTAAACAAGACACATACTCTTGCCAAGATTAATTATAGTAGAGGAAAGAAAAGTGCTCACTCTATTTCTAAAAAACACCCATATTAATATATTTAGCTTAGACCAGACCATCAACCTGACTCTACTCCCAGGTTCAGGGTCAGAACTGTCCAAGGAATCGGAACCTGGGCCCTGGATTTTAACTGAAACTGAGACTTAGCCTTCGCCTTCGACTGAGAATTCATCCTGCCCGCCAATGTTTACATGCACACGATGACAGACGCGTCTATTTATCTGTATCTGTATCTGGCTGGCTGGACTGCGACTGGGACTGCGACTGGGACTGCGACTGGTTGTATTTGGTTGGTTTACATTTCGGTTTTGCGCTTCGAGTGAGAGAAAAATGTTGGGAAAATAAACAAGAGCTCCGCCTCGGCGAGAATGCCAGCCGCAAGTGAAGTGGAGTGGAGTGGATTGGCCCCAAAAGAAAAAACCTAAACAGAAAATAAAAGGGGGCCCTGGGGCACTCTTTGGCTGCAGCGATCAAATGCTCATCAGCGCACTTGAAAAATAATGCGTTTGCCGTTTAAGACAAAAAAATAAGAGCCGACGCACTGCAGTTATATCTGCGACTGTGGCTGTATCTGTATCTGTAGCTGTATCTGCTGCGAGTACAAGAACGAGTGCCAGTATGTATCTTTTTCTTGTACATTTTCGAGGCATTTTCATAGCTGGCTGTGTTTTTCGTTGGCTTGTTTGTTTAGTTTTCGAGGCACACAGATACGCACGCAGACACTCGCACACGCAATGTTGCAGGTGGGAACAGGTTTTTCGTTTGGTCTTTACTTTTCGTTTTTCGTTTTTTGGTTTTCGGCTTCGTGTGTGTATGGGCTTGGATGCGGGCCGTATCTCTTTTGGCCTTAGCCAGCAACTGGCAACTTGCGCGTTATTTATGCCCCACTGTGTGGCCGTAATTACGAATTTCGTATTTCCTGCTGGAAAGAATCCACGGGCATGTGTATGTACATATCTCTGGGCATCTAAGCAGCCCAGGCCCACGCACATGTGTCCTCCGGCTGGAGTCAAGTTCCCAGTAAGACTGTCCACTGTTGTCCAGTAAGTGCGTAAGTGGACAGCGGCGCGAGTGGTGCTCTTCAAAGAAGAAGCCTCCTAGTTTTGCGAAAAGCGCCTGCTGCGCCCATGCCAGTCACGTACAACTGCAACATGTTGCCCAATCGATCGCTGGCTATACATAAGTATAGTAAGTGCGTTAGTTCCTTGGTTACCCTTGGCAGGGCGGTGGTAACAGGCCTAGAACGAATGGGAATTACCCTCGACGGCTGGCTGGCTGCTCCTCTCACGCTTGGCTGCCCTCGTATATAAAATTCAGGCAAGAGCCACTTTTCCGAGTGGTGGTTAGCATTCGCCACAAATGGCGCGATGTAATGGCATTTCTAATATGGACACATTAATGGCCCCGGGACACACAGGTGAGAGGGAGGTGAGGGAGGGGTACATGGAGTTCGGGGAAACGAAATTGCAAAATTTTCAAAATTAACAACCCAACAACAGCTGGGGGGATTTTAATAGTTATTTAAAACCACATGTTCAGACAACAGACTAAGGAAATAAATGGTTTTTAAAGAAGAATTACTCAGAGGAAGTACCTTTTAGATAATTATATTTATTCTTTGTTTAATTTAGGTGTTGTTTATGTTTAATAATTATTATTGTATTTTGCAAATGGAAATATTTGAGAATTATATCTGGAAAAGCAATCAAGCAATTAAGCAATTTAAAACATGTGTTGTGGATACAAAAATTAACTAAACTTTGATTCGTTTGCAGCTCCTTTTATAGCAATGAGTATTTCTTATATTTCTGATTGATTTCACTTTAATTTGTATTAAATTATGATTATTTCAAATCCATTTCAGAGTTTCTTGTCACTTTGTCTTTTATCGAAATTACGATAATATGTTCGTTTGACATCTATATAATAGATTTAGAGAGATTGTGAAACCCAGAATGTACTAGGATTCCCAAGAAATAATATATTTAATGGTCTCAATTCTATTTATATTTTAGGTTTCTCTTAGCTCTATAATTTCGCCCAGAGCTGTTGCACATATGCAGAAGCCAGCGAGTGCTGCTGCTCTTGTTTTTCCCGGGCTTCATACCTGAGCAATTAGTGCGACGTTTTCACTGCTCATGCAGTTACCCAAAGAGCTGTGGCAGCTGCTGCTGCTGTTCGGCTCGCCACTTGGGCAGCTGACAAGGAGCTGAAGGGGCAGAGCAGAGCTCTTGCAAAATGACAGCTGACAATGGATTGCCACGTTCTGCCCCTCCTCAGGCTGACAAAAAGGCAGCGCGGCTAAGTGCACAATAATAATAACAACGAACAAGCGAAAAAGCTGCAGTCAGCGTCGCCAGACTGGCGTCGAGATTTCATAAAATTATTGAACGTTTTCAGGCGAATAACAAAATTCGGAGTGCCAGCAAAAAGGCAAAAAGGCGATAAACTGCAAGAGAAGCAATACGGATAGCCCCGGCCGAGAGATTACCCAATGGAAAATCGGCTTTTCGCATATCAAGCAGTTTGACAGCCACTGCAGATAACCTGTTGCTGCTGTTGCTGCTGCTGCCTGCCTGCCTGCCTGCCAGCCTGCCACAGTTGCCATTTGCCAGTTGCCACACAAATGGCCATTCGTGTTGGCCGGTATTTAACACAAGGTCGCGAAAACAATGAGCCAAACGACTTTAGACCGCTTATCCAAGCTGCTCGGTAATTGTAGAAGCCTCCGCTGGACGCCGCCAAGAGTCTAATTGCATGGACAGGCACAGGCGACGACCCAGCCAGCCCCACCCACAAATCCTACTCTGAATAATAACACCAAGGCGAGGGGAGCTTTCAGCGGAGGCGACAAAGTAAACAAGGTGTTAATTTCCACTGCTTCGCTTGGTATTATTCCCTCGTTTCCTTTTCAATTGGAGATGCTCTAGGGAAAGGGTAAGGCGATTATAATTGCCAGTTTGTCACGATTAAATGCAGTGACCTAATAGTAGTTTGATAGGAATCTGCAAGGGACACTATTTAATAAATGTAAGATTATGAAAAGTAACTGAAACCTTAATATCTTATCTCTTTTTGATTAAACTTAATTCAGAAAAAGAAAACAAGTTTTTTTTATACATTTTTCTTTATAATTAAATTTCTTTGAAATTAAAACTGAGTGTGCCTATATGACATTTGCCAAATTTCTTATATTTCTTGCTCTATTTCTTTATACAAATTATACAGAAAATAAATTTGTGGCGAATAAAGAAATATACTATGTGCAAAACTTAAGTTTTGACTCAGTCTTTAAGTCCAATTGTATTATTTTTTTGTAGAAAGATTAATCTTTTTAAAGAAGGCTTTTGACCTAAATAAACCAACAAAAGAATCATTTATTGTATTCATGAGGTCGGAATTAGAATATTTACAATGAATGACAAACAAAAAAGATTCCAAGAGAAGTAATAATCAAAGAATATTAGAAATTTTGGAATTATACAAATTTGTAATTACTAAGCAGAATCTTACTTTGCGACATATTAGTCAACTTTTTGAATAAAACCCTTTGCTATGCACTTTTGGTTAGGGTATAGGGGGCCCCGCCTTTACATATTTCAATTATACACTCTTTTCTTGCTCCTCCCTTTTGCGCCTTTGCAAATTGAATTCCCTCGCGAGCTGCAAAAGCAGATAAGATTGGAGCACGTTCGTCGGCTCCCTGCTCCCTGCTCCCAGACAGCCACCCACCCACACAGAAGCAGGGCCACGCATACAAAGCGGCAGCAGCAGATGACAGGCGATAAGCACCAGCCGGCTGTGATAACGCACTTGACTTTGTCGCGAATCGTGCGGGGAATACACGCCGCCGCTCCCACTCGACGCGGATGGGATTACTCCCCGGCTTAGTAAGGCGTTGGATGGATGGTGATGGATGGATGTACTTACGAACTGTGACCGTTTTCGGGTCGTAGGCACAGACGCGTCGCTCCACCGCCGCAATCTTGCGCTGCACGCGGCCCGCCCGCTCGCCCACCGCCTGCAGGTCCCGCTGCAGATCGTCGAAGATGTCGCTGGCGATGAGCACAAGGCTGGCCAGCTGCCGCAGGGCATTGCTCAGCGTGATGTTGCTGATCGAGTCGAACTCGTGGCCGGACACCACCTTGGAGGAGCCGGCGGTGGGCGATTGCGGGGCACTGGCGATCCGGGCCAATGCCGGCCGCTGCTGGCTGGGATGCCGCGAGTTGGGCAGGGACTGCGATTGGTGGCGCGTGGGCGATGTGGACAGGAACTCGACGTGCTGCTTCAGCTTCTTCATGGGGGCCGGTGCCGGGGGCAGGGGCTGCTGCTGCAGCTGCTCATCCTCCCCATTGTGGCTGTGGTGCACCAGGACCCGGGTGAGCGAGGTGGGCGAGTTATCTGCGTCCCCGTCCGGCGACTGCTTGTTGATGCAATTGTTGTTCCGGCACTTGCCCGGCGTGCAGTGGAAGCGGCCGGCGGCATGGCCCAAGCTGGCCGCCGTGGCCTGGGCCACATTGACGGGCTGCACCACGCGCTGGACGAAGGGCATCTCTCTGGGTCGGGCGGTCACTAGCTGCTCCTCATCCGCTCAGCCTCGCTACCGCTAGCCGGCACCAAAAAAAAATAGTGATAATCCAAGCTAAGCACACACGCACACACAGATGCCGAGTCGTCGTTGAGCCGAACCAAAAACTGGTCGGACAACTTCTGGACTTGAATCCTCCGCGGTCGCAGCCTCCACTAGCTATTGTCTCCCGATTTCGGCATAAATTCCTTTGCCTGCTTCTCACGCACGCACGCAAACACACACAAACTAGTTTAATTTCAACTGGTTTATAGTACTGGGCTTCCTTTTCGGCTACTGCCCAGCCTCGTACATCGCGCAATTAGCACGCCGCACACTGAATATTGCCAGGTGATTAGTGCGATTTTATGGCCCGGCCACCGTTACGCGTCGTTCGAAAGGTGTGTTGCCGGCTTCAAAAATCGGCGGTCCGCGCGCTCACCTCGTTGCCGGTTCAAAAATATAACTAACTGGATTTGCTAGAGATGGAGAAACTTCGATGCCAACATCGATATTATCGAACATCGATGTTTGCCAGAGCTTATCGATGTTTTTCCATCGCTACTGCGCATTGAAAAAAAAACAAATTGTATGCGTATTTAATATATAGTAAAACACATTTCTTCCTAAATTTATGGTAAAAAATATCTTATTTATTAAGATTTATTTATTCTTTACATATCGATATATTCCAACTATCGATGTTGTTGTTGCACCTCTAGTTCGTTAAATGCGTTTTTCAGGCGCTTGCAATGTGGTCACTCTTGCAAAACTTCAAACATACAAATATTTTTGTCGTTATTACCAATGCAAAAGTCGTTGTGCAAAGAAATGTATCGGATGCAAGCAATTAATTGTCAATAAATAAAAAAATATTTTGGGTCACGGTTTCGTAACAGGCTCAATTCTCCTTTTCCTTTGACTTCCGCTTATAGCACTGGAAATAGAAGTTGGTGAACATGATGAACATGACTGCGGAGGAGCAGCTATACAAAAAGGTCATTCCCTGTGATTTCTGGCAGTTGGGCTGGGCGGCAGTATAGGCGCAATGGGTGAACATAAGGACGAACTGCCACATCTGGAGCAGTGTGAGATGCCGCTTCCAGGGCACAGGCCGGCCCTCAATGGCGGAGTAATAGTAGCAGTACATGGCCACATGCACGACGACGTTGATGAAGCAAAGCAAGAATAAGTGGCCCCCATAGCCATGGAAACGAATGATTAAGTATCCCCCAGTCGGCATCAGGACGTGGTGGAACACATGCAGATAGGTTATCTGACGGTACTTCTTGCGCAGCACAATGAAAAAAGTGTCCAGCAGGTCCACGATCTTGTTGATGTAGTAAGCGTAGCCAATAGTGCGTTCCCAAGCCTTCAATGGGTGATCCTGCGGCAGAACCTCCATGCAGCTGAAATTATACGGCCGGAACACGAACAGGAAATAGAATCCCTAGGGCAAAATCCGATTAGTTACCTCTGCTGTAATCTGCTCCTCTAGACTCACCGGCAAGAGCATCGCTATATTGTAGAATATCTGAAACATGTTGTAGCACCTGAGAACTCCATTTAGCTTATACGGTTCCCGGTGCTTCATGAACTTCCTGCCGGCCTTGAAGACCACCAACAAGTAGCCCGTGGCAATGATCAAAATCGGGCCGGGTCCAGTGGCCAACGGCAGTTGCTTGGACTCGGCATAGGGAGTTCGGAATATCTCGAACATTTTGTTAGCTTTGAATATTGTATAGTGAATTAATTGATACTTGAGGCTTTGCGTTTAAATCATGGCTTGGTTGTAAAATGGAACTTTTTCAGGGGAAATATTTTTAACGGTTTTCGATTTAAAACAGGCATTAAGGGCACTCTCCTAATGGGGAATATTTTTGCTTGCCACGGTCCCACTGTGCATGTGCAACAAATCGCGCGCGTATCCGGCAATTGGCAAATATTGCGATAAATCGCGAAATAAGAAAGAAATACGCTTAAGACCCGTGAAAGAGTCGCCCAACGATGTCCGCCAGCTCCTCCAGCAACGCCTGCAAGCTGCTCCTGCTTGGCCGCTGTCTGCGCGCCATACTCCTGAGCGTGGCCATCCAGTTCCTCCTGCTGACTGTCTTCCTGTTGTCGGTGAACTTCCAGCTGCTGCATCCGCTCGCCTGGGTGACCGGAACGCTGGGCCTGGTGGCCAGCTGGTACACCTGGTTCGCCAGCATCCCGCTGGTGGGCGCCGTCGTTCTCTATGGGGTCTCCCTCTGTCAGCAGCACCTCTCGGAGCGTCCGTACTGCCCCACGCGCTACCGCTGGCTCCTTCACTACGGACCGCGCAAGCTGCTTTTCTTGGGCGCTCATGTCTTGGTTGGATTCCTTACCTCCTGGCTCTACACGGGATACCTGCACACGGACTATCAGTAAGTGTAAATTGGGACTTTGAAAAACGAGCAATAATTACAAAGAAGTTTCATCTGCAGGCACCTTCGGTACAAGTGCTACGGCCAGGATTGCGTGAGCGCCTACCATGTATACCTGCTGGGCATGGGCATTACCGCCGGTTGCTACTACTTCGCCTCCGTCCACATGCGGCAGGAGGTTTCCATTGAGTTCCCCATCGTGGAGCAGTCCCGCGGCGAGAGGCTGCGCGAACTCCTATACGCCAGCCTGACGCGATCCCTGTTCAGGTCGCTGCTGCCCACGATTAGCTATACCTTGGTGTTTTGGCTATTCGGACCCTTGGTGTGTCGCAAACTGAGCCACATCCTGTCGGTGGACTTGGACGAGCGACTTGAAGGCTTCTTCGGTGTTGCCACCAATGTCCGTCTGCTCTTCTATGGCTGGCTGCTAGCTGCCCAGATTCTGAGCAATATGCACCTCATGCGCTGCTTCTACGGTATGTTGCTGTCGGAAGACATTCCGCTGGTGGTGGCCAAGCAGCGGGCGGCCTTCGTCCACGAACAGGAGGTGACCGTGGTGGCGGGCTTGGGAGTTTTCAACGTTTACGTTGTACAATGCCTGGCCGCTCACTACTTCTACAAGTTGGCCTTGCGTAAAGATTCCGCACAGCGCACCGAGATATTTCAGCTCACGGAGCCGGGCAACCGGCCGGCAAACTGGCGTGCGCTCTGCGACCAGTGCCTGAGCATCCTGGGCAGCTTCACCGAAGAACTAACAGAGTCCATGCAGAAGATCAGTGTGCTTAAGGGCGCCCAGAGCCTGCCTGTACCACCCATTACCATCGAGTCCACCAATGCCAGCCTGATGGCCGAGAAGTTGCTCCTGCGGCAGTACAACCAGATGCACGGCATCCGACCAATTGTGTCGCCAGCGCAGGAAGCTGCAGTGGAACGGCCGGCCGACGGTATCCGCCATGTGCCCAACTGGTGTGAGCGCGTGTCCACACAGATCGAGGGAGTCTTGCAGCGACTATTGAAGCGAGTGCCGGGCATCGTTTACTTCTTTAATGAGCAGGAAGGAGCTAAAACAGCCTACCTGCTGACCAATTCGCTGCCGGTAGTGTACATGTCGCAGGCTTTAGCGCAGGTTTGCGTGGCCTCACTCAAGGAGGATCGCTATGGGGTGGTCCAGAACGATCTGCCCGCCATCATCAAGGCCTTGAACAAGCTTCAGGGCGACCTGCAGAAGCTGAGCAGCGTGATAGCAAGCCTGCGGGCGCCCAGCACCGCATTCAACGTCCTTCATTGCGCTGTGCGCCGCAGTTTGTACAACATTTGCAACTCCTTCGGCGACTACCTGGGGGAAATACTGCCGCCCGGCGAGGAGGCGGCACAGCTGCAGGATCTCATCTACCAGGAGTAGATCCATCCATCCCCCTTTCATCACACACACACACAAACACTCATTTTGTAACATGTTTTGCATCTTTCTTTAGTTGTCTGCGGTAACAATAAAAATTTATAAATACAACTACAAATGTACAATAGTTAAATACACCTATTGACTGTTTAACTTATGAAGTACGTAATGAGTAACACGCGATTTGATCATAACTAGCACTGATGAAATGGTCTGCAAGGTGAATGTGTACAAGCGAGGGAGAAGCACTCACTGCTCCTCCATGGCCACTGCGAACATGAGCAGGGCCACATCCTGCTCCAGCCTTCGGTTGGGTCATGCTTCGGCTTTCGATGGCAGTGAGCTCGCAGCGGTGGCTGCCTCGCCGAGCGACTGCTCCAGTTGCACGGCCACCTCGTCCAGGTGCTTCAGTGCCTCCTTGGCCTTGCGATTGCGACCGTCCACGAAGATCTGGGTCTCCAGGAAGTTCAAGGCACGAAAGGCCATGCCACCGAGGGGGTCGTAGAAGCCTTCATAGGTCTTTGGGTTCCTGGAACTCGCGCTCTGATCCGGCGTGTCGGGATCAAAGGGCACATACTCCAGGATGGGTTCCTTGTGCCAGCGGAAGATGTTTCGCGAATCTGGGGATTAAGCACAGGGAAGCTATAGAAATCTTGTTAGTTAGTTAGTATTTGGTAAGCAACCTAGGTCAGCCAGCACACGCGTCATCTCACGAATCTGGGCATCCTGTCGCTCTAAACGGAAGCTCATCTCCGTCAGCATGTTGGTCAGCTCCATCTTCTCCTGCTGAGTCTGTTCGTTCTTCTTGTTCTCCTTGATGGTTTGACTAGAAGCAGGCAGAGATTATTAGAGGTGAAGTCGACCCAGGTCAACCTCCTATACGAACCGTGAGTACTCGAAGATGAGCAGGCCGGCGCCGATGGTGAAGATGATGAACTCGCCCAGCAGATTGGCTCCCAGCTCAATGGCCATCGCCTCGTTCAGCGGCGGCACATTCACCCGTCCGCCCATGTTCAGGGCCCACATCTTGGTCTTCACCTCCACCCAATTGTAGACTGCAGAGATATGGAGCGGATTATTCTAATCTCCTCTAATCATATCAATTTCACATCCAAAACCTACACTGCGCCGGCGGCATGCATATGTACTTCCTGAAGAAGGGACTCGACTTGGCGTTGGACTTGATCACATTGGCTATCGGCTTGCTGATCTGCTTGATGGCCAAGACTCCAAGCTTGGCCGCCGGAAAGACGCCGATTACCATTGTTTTTTTTTAACCAAAAATTATTACAAAATATGCATGCAGTGTGACCGTAGCTCGAGCTTTTAAATATGCCAAAGCTTTGAGAAAAGTTGCCCATATTATACGAGTAATATTTAAATTTCGAATTTCAAAATAGTAAAATATATTTTGGATTTAAGAGAGGTAACTGAACGGGATAACAACAATTTCAATAAACTCATTGTCTTTGATGGCCTTTCAAAGCATCCTTTATATAGGAAATATCTATACTTTGCTGCTCGATATCTGCACTAATGGCGTCCAGCTGCTCGAACAAAACTCTTCTCTGCTCCATCTGCTCCTGGTTCTTCTTCTCCGCCTTTAACTGCTGCCTAAAACAAAAGAACTGAATTGAAACCGAGTGAATCAATGAACTCGTTGACGTCCAACCTGGAAAGCTCATTAAAGATTAACGCCACACCAATGATAAGCACAATTATTTCGCTGAGAAGATCAGAGCCAAGTTTGGTGGCTATCGCGGGAGGGAGAGGCGGAACCCGCTTTGGTTGCTTCAGTCGCAGCATCCGTATCTTCCAGCGGACCTCAAATGTATTGTACAGCTGCGCCGGCGGGATGATGACGTAGCGCCGGACGTGGGGATTTTGTTTACCGGCCCACGTTAAAAGATTGCCGATGGGTTTGCTGACCCTTTTTAATCCATATACAAAGATTTTCCACAGTGGAAAGCTCCCGATCACCATTGTCCCGAAACTGGTAATTTTGAACGAAATAACAGGCAACTGAAGTTCCGTAGACGACTCGGTTTCAGTTATGTCTAACAGTATTCATATGATCTATCCATGCTTCCCACCATCATCTTTAGCTGCCTAATTTCCTTGGTCTGAAAGGCTACCTTCTCGGATAAGTCGGAAATTTTCGTTTCCAATTGCGCTCGCACAAGCTTGTTCTCTTCCTGCTTATTTTTGTCCTTTCTACTCTGCCTGAAAAGGGAGATCAAGCACATAATATAAAAATTTTTGAATTATTGCTAAATTAATGATTACAAACCTGGAAACCTCCCCAATCACAGCAAGAACGCCAATTAGGAATATACACATCTCGCCCAGCAGGTCTCCGCCCATTTCAATGGTCATTGCATTGTTCAAAGGTGGAACAAAACGCGGTTGTCTCATCCCCAACATCCACATCTTCGAGCGCACAGAGATATTGTGGTAGACTGCAAATTAATGTCAGGCTATATCTGTCCATGGCGGATGTCACACTATATACTCACAGGTGGCTGTTGGGGCGACAACAGCAGTTTTGAAGGCCGGGTTTCTTACAGCTGTACGTTTTATCAGGTTGCTGATGGGTTTGGCTATGTGCTTGATGCACAATAATCCTAATTTTGCTAATGGGAAGGCGCCGACTACCATTCTGGAAATTCTTTCAAACCTAAAATATAAATATATGCATGATACAATAATATTATTGTATCATGAATATATGTATTTAAAATATCCCTGACAATGACGCGGCAATGCTAAAAAGGCTGCGTTGATTGGTATAGAAATCGTACAACTTTAATTCTATCCCTTTTCCAGTTTTGTTCGACCTCAAATCCTCTGTAGAAACCGTTAAAAGTAGTTTATATGCTATTGCTGTGTTAAGAAGTTTATTTTGGCATCTGGCACTCGGCCACACTGCTCAGCTCTATGGTTTTGGATTTGTTAGCCATTTATAACAATTTATCAATAACAATGTCGGCGTCTCAAAGTTCTGATGAAGAAACGGACTTCAAAGTGGTTTCCTCAACTAATTATCAGCGTGTACAAGATAAAGTAACAAAGGTAAGATTTAAACACGCCTCTTGAAGCTGCCAACTGTCTCGTGAAATCAGCTGGTCTCTGCCTATATCCGAATTCAAATGCACCCTATCTTCCAGATAAGCTACGCAGATGGCATAGCCGATGGTCGGGAAAAGGTGTTTCAGGACAGCTTTGATCAGGGCTACGAAGATGGTCTTAAAACGGCCTTAGAGCTGGCCAAACTAAGCGCCTTCTATGAAACCCTTCAAGTAGCCGGCTCAGAACATGCGGAACGAGAGGCCTATCTGGACCTTAAGCTCGCAGCTCCCACAGCCAAGGAGCACTTCAAGTATTTGGAACACCAGGGAGCACATCTGAGCGTTGTGAGGGACAAGCAAAGGACCTACTTGGACGACCTGATAGAACAATGTGCACAGTCTCTCCCAGCAACTACAAATTTATTCGCATCGCGCTCTTCTAGTTAGTGTTAATGTGGTTTAATGCATTTTTTTGTTTGGGAACTATCAAAATTAACTGAAAATATAGATCTGTTTGCGACTTATAAATACAGGCCCTCGGGCGTGCCCTCCTTCTTCCGGTAGAGGACGCTCTCCTTCGACTTCTTGAAGTCCTCGTTGGTCACCTTCATGCGGCGCTCACGCAGCGCCATTAGGCCCGCCTCCGTGCAGATGGCCTTGATGTCGGCGCCGGAGAGGTCATCCTTGGCCATGATCAGTTCGCTGAGGTTCACGTCCTCGGCCAGGGTCATGCGCGAGGTGTGGATGGTGAAGATGCGGCGCTTGGTCTTCTCGTCGGGCAGCGGGAACTCGATCTTGCGATCAATACGACCGGGACGAATTAGCGCTGGATCCAGCGTCTCGATACGATTGGTGGCCATGATCACCTTGACGTCCCCGCGCGAATCGAAGCCATCCAACTGATTGAGCAGCTCCAGCATAGTACGTTGGATCTCACGCTCGCCGCCAGAGTTCGAATCGTAACGCTTTGTGCCGACGGCGTCGATTTCGTCAATGAACACAATGGATGGTGCGTGCTCCTCGGCCACGCGGAAGAGCTCTCGCACCAGCTTGGGTCCGTCACCGAGGTACTTCTGGATCAGCTCAGAGCCCACCACACGCAGGAACGTCGCCGAGGTCTGGTTGGCCACCGCCTTGGCCAGCAGGGTCTTGCCGGTGCCCGGGGGCCCATAGAGGATGACTCCCTTGGGCGGCTTAATGCCCATCTCCTCGTAGTACTCGGGATGTGTCAGCGGCAGCTCGACGGACTCCTTGATCTCCTGGATCTGAGTGTCGAGTCCACCGATGTCCGCGTACGTTTCTTGCGGCGCCTTCTCCAGCTTCATCACCGTGACCATGGGATCAGTGTCGTCGCTGAGCACTCCCACCACGGCGTGCACCTTGTGGTTGAGCAGCACGGAGCAGCCCGGCTCCAGCTGGTCCTTGTCCACGAAGGACAGAATGCTCACGTAGTGCTCGGAGCCCACAGAGGTCGAAACGATGGCGTGGTTGTCGTCGATGATCTCCTCCAGATTGCCCACGGACATGGGTGTGCCGCGCAGGTCGTCCACCTTGGAGCGCTCCTCCTCGTTCTTCTCGTCCTGTGGCTTCAGGCGCTCCTGGTTGCGGATGAACTCATCCTCCATCATCAGGTAGTCCTTGATGCGCTCCAGCTTCAGCAGCTTCAATCGGCAGCGCGTGTGGGGCGTCACCTGGGGCAGCTTCATGGCCGCATCTGGACCCTTTGCGCGACGCTTCTTCTTGCCGACACGGGTCGGGATTGGGGGCTCGTACTTCTTCTTTTTGTCCTTGTCATCCTTCTTGTCGCCAGCGCCCCCTTGGGCCGATTGGTTTTGTCCCTGCAAAGCGAGGAGTCCGCATTAGCAGTTAGTTGTGGGCTTGCTGCCCAGTTCCTCCTTACCATTTTGCTTCTGTGCTGCTACTAGTTTCCACAACCTTTTAATAATTTCCGACTCTTTTTTGTCGGCAACACAAAAACAGAATTTCTACTAGTCATAAGCGAAGCAAAGTTGGCTGCGGCTACCTTACCGTATCTGTGAATCGGACGGTCTGGCAGCACTCGATAACAGCGAATGGTCCCGGGGCAACAGTCTGGCAACGACACATTTTTTGTTTATTGTTTCTTCTCCCGCGAATTACTCAAAATATTTAAATTTCTTCGTTTAAAGCTAATCAATGGAACAAAATGCCAACAACATCGATATCAAACTCGACACAGTTGATGTGTTGACTACCGGCACAGCAGCGGAGTTTGTCAACGGCATCCTGGATTTCCTGCTATTCCAGCGACGCCAGATCCCCTTCGTCTACAAAACCTACAAATATTATGTGGACAAGTGGTCCGATGCGGAGGAATTGGGCCATGCGGCAGCTCAGGGATCGTTTGCCAACTATCAGCTCAGCCAGCAGCGGTCCAAGGCGAAGGCCACCAAGGAGTCCATCAGTGACATGCGAGAGGTGAGTGTCGGTGTCGTCTCGGAACAAGCCATTTGTTTACCTGATACATGTATTCCCCTGCAGCTCATAAGACAAGCCTTCAGGACGTCGGCAGTGAAGAGCCTGCGGTTTCTGTTCGGCACCAATACCTTCATGCCCTCGGAGGCGTACACCCTGCACATTCCCCACGACTCCATATCCAGGTCTCACTACTGCGAGCACCATGCCTTGCCTGAAGGTCGCATAAACCAGGCGCTACTCCGCCTGCTTACCTGCGAGGATCTGTACACACTCTTCTCCACGGAACTAAATGCCACCAATGTGTTCCTGGAACTGGAACTGCTCACCCCCTCGGAAGCTCAGCAGGAGGCCACTAATCTTACACCCAAGGCTGTGCTGAGTCGTCTTCCGCGCAGCTGCAAGAACATACACTTGCACCTATTACACATCAGCGAGAACCCATTGACTGAACTGCGATGCTGCCAACAGATGACAATTTTCGATGATCTTGGCCTGCTTAAGCTGGACACATCTGAAGACGACTGCAGCAGGACTACCGCTTGTGCAGAGCCAACATCCAAGGAAGCCAGCGGCTGGTGGCAGTCGGAGGTCATAGTGCGAGGATTCAAGACTCCGCCCAACCAAAAATCCGGAGACTTGTGGACTAGCTAGCATTATATGTAAAATTAGCCCCTTTCTTTTTAACTAAACCAACTTTGTGCGAATGCCAAGAATAAAGTGTCAAATTAGTTTACATGCTAAGTATTCAAGTGTTTTATTATGTTAATTTTAACATACAAAAGGATAATGTGTTGTGTTGTGTGTCATATGCAATGCTGCTGCATTTTTGAGTGTTTTCTTTATTTCAGCGTACATAAGGATGTATAATGTATTCTCTCGTGTTGTTTGTGTCATATAATGCAATGCTGCTGCATTTTTAGGTGTTTTCTTTATTTAAACGTAAGGATGTATTACGTATTCTCTCGTGTGGCATTTATGTATGTCGTATAATGCAGTGTTGCATATTTATTTCAACATACAATATATATAACGTATTCTCTCACAGGCATTGATTAGGTATTTGAGCATGTTTTGTCGAACATTCACTCAAATATATCGTATTGTATATTATTATCGTATGTTGCAGTGAACATATACCTTACACTGTATCGTATAGTGTAAAGTACATGTCTCACAAGCTCTTAAAACTATTTATCATTCTTTTATATATTTTTTCTTCCCATCGTATTGTATGTAGTTTATGTTTCATAAGCTCATCGTTTTTTGAGCTTTGTTAGCGCATTGAGTGGTGTCTTGTCTATCAAGCAATGAAAATATATAAAGTATTGTTTCATCATTCTTTTTTTTCTTTCTTCCCATCGTATTTAGTGTATGTTCATCGTTTTTTAACCTTTGTAAGCGCATCGAATGATGTTTTGTCCATCACGCAATGAAAATATGTAAGGTATTCTTCTCGTATGTGTTTGAAAAATGTGTCGTCTATCATTCAAGTATATGATTTATATACTCATCGTTTTTTGTTAGCATTTCGAAAAGTGATAATCTTCTTTATTCCGTGATTATTACGGCCTCCTTGTTGGCGTTACGCTGCTTGACCACAATCTGGTTGGCTATGCGGTCCATGTCGCGTTGTCCCTTCGAGGTAAGCTTGCGTCCCCCGTCCGGATGCTTCTCCACCATACGAGCCACCTCCAAAGCCTGGAGAGCCTGTGGAGGAGATGAGTCTGAATTAATTCTACCTTGGTTATGAACGCCTTGCAGTTTGCAGTACCTTGCGGATGCAACCATCCGAGGAGCGGCAGAAGCGCGACGGATGAGTCCCGTTGCGCTTGCGTCCACCGTAGATCTTCGTAAAGGCAGCCACGCCGGACGGACTGCGCAAGTACAGATGGCGCATGATGGAGGCGCAGCGCGTGAAGAACCAATCGGCCTCGGTGGGAGCGGTCTCCTTGAACTTGCCCGTCTTGATGAACTCGGCCTGCACGGGCACCGCAACTTTTCCCGATTTTTTGAGGAACGAGGCCAAAGCTTTGGTCACAACGTGCTGGTCTATATCCTTGACGGTGACACCCGGCATCTTGCGGCCTATATCATTTAAGATTCTATTCACTGATGACCCGGATAATTCACGATTAAGTTTTTCTTACCTTTTCGGAGAAAAAATGGCGGACTTGGCGAATGCAACTGCGAACTTGTTCAGAATGAAATGGCGAAACTTGGTCAAAATGGACGGTTAGTAAGTTTCAGTGTGACCAAGTCACGGTGCAGGCAGGAGTTTTTATCGATAGCGTACAGGAGTTTTTATCGAATAAAATTATTCAAAATTAAATAATCTGTAAAAAGTTTATTTATGTAATTTTTACTGATATAAACTGGTTCCTTTGTGTCTTCTAGTGATTTTCTTTCTCCAACAATCTTATTTACAAATTTAGATAAAAACTTCGTTTAAATCGGGCCGCCCAAGTGTGACCAGCAATTTTTATCCGTTTTGAGAGGTATTTTCGCTGCGTCCCACGACAGTCACACGATAAAAACAGCCAAACAACAAAAAAAAAACATTTCCCCGCAAACAAAAATAATTCGCCTCGACTTGACTCATTCCGTTTGAATTTGTCGCGACTGCAGCATGTCTGAGAAGCCGACTGTTCTGATTTTGGGTGGTAAGTCATTCGGCTGCACAGCCTCCGATAGCGGCGCCGCCCCGCCCCCCTTACATCCGCTTATCAACGACTGCATCGCACTTGTACCCCGCAGGCTGCGGCTTTATCGGACGCAACTTGGCCACTTATCTGCTGGAGAATGAACTGGCGCAGGAAATACGGATTGCCGATAAGACCCCTCCCCAGATGGCCTGGCTGAACGAGGAGCAGGCGCGGATCTTCGAGAGCGAGCGAGTGGAGTTCTGCAGCGCCAACCTAATAAATGCCGGTAGGTACAATCGCTTGCGTTAGGGTGACTCGCATTGAGGAGGATGTGGTGAAATCTTTGCTAGGTCACCTTCAGATCCTCAGAAGAAATAAAGTAATAAATTTAATTTATTTAAAAAGTGCCCTCAAAGATAGTAAAAGATACTTTAAAAGGGATTATGCTGTCTTAGGTGGGGAATACCAAGAATGTACACAAAGATCACCCATCCTTTATTCCCCTCAAGTAGCGAGGCACCCTAGTGCAGTTGCACCTCTAAACAGGTTCTAGAACTCTCCTCTTTGTGTTGCTGCAGCCTCTTGCAAGGCAGCCTTCGCACCTCACCACACGACAGGCAGGGCCTGGGACATCGTCATCAACTGTGCGGCCGAGACGCGTGCCAACCAGGACGATGCTGTCTACAAGGAGGGCATCCTTAAGCTCAGCGTGAACTGCGCCAACGAGGCTGCCGCACAGCGCGTGCAGCGCTACGTGGAGCTCAGCTCCGGATGTGTGAACAGCAGCGAGAAGACGCCGCTGAAGGAGGACTGCAAGCTGGAGCCCTGGACGGGCGTGGCCCGCCAGAAGCTCAAGGTGGAGAAGGAGCTGGCGAATATGGAAGATCTCAGCTATACGGTTGTTCGCTTGCCCGTGGTCTATGGCATTGGCGATAAGCGCTACTTGAGTGAGTTGTTGTTCGTTGTCGATAGCCGATAATTGATGTAATTGTCAGACGGGCGAAACCCGAGCTAATGACCACACCACCACCCATCCCATTCCGTCCCGTTTCGTTCACAGTGCCGCGCATTATAATCGCTGCCATTTACAAATACCTCAACGAGACAATGAAGCTGCTGTGGAACGAAGCCATGCGTCTGAATACGGTGCACGTATCGGATGTGTGCGCCGCCATTTGGCAATTGGCGCAGAGCCCCAAGACCGCCGGGCAGGTGTACAATATTGCTGATGATTCAGCTTCCACGCAGGGCAGCATTAGCAACCTGTTGGTGGATATTTTCGACATCAATGTGGACTATTTTGGCATTGTCATGTCGAATTTGACAAAGGTAACTATTAATAATAACGCTGTTCGACTCGACGGGTATAAATAGCTAGTATACTGATTTGTTTAAGTGATGGAAAGAAGACTAACCAGTTCCAGCAATTCCTTTTTTAGTATTGAGATGTTAGGTACTTAAATCTTACTCATTTATTACTTGCAAGCCTCCCCAAATATTTGCAGAACACTGAGTAGTCAATTAGTTAATATTCCCATCAGGATTCTTTGTAAAATCTCCTTCAGAGTTCTGCCTACCTAAGCACAGTATGTGTACGAGTCATCTTATGGCTTCGGTGTGCGTTTTTTGCATGTTAGCAGCCAGTTTCGGGTGACTTAATTACATCATAACCTTACTCCGCATTACAGAAGGTAACCAACTGAAAGCCTCTACTAATTATTCAATTCGTTCTTTTGTCCCAGCTTTATCCCACGGACACTGTGGGCGAGATCAACGACAAGCATATGGCACCCTGGGCCGAGATTTGCCAACGCAATGGCATTGACAACACCCCGCTGACACCCTACCTCGACGAGGAGCAGCTCCACCACAAGCACCTCTACTTGGACAACACGAAACTGAAAGACTTTGGCTACGTGCTGCAGCATCCGAAGCTCACGCGGGAGCTGCTCATGGAGATGATCAACGATTATGTGAAGCAGGAGTTGTTTCCCAAGTCTTTGGTTCTCTGATACGCCACCCCACCTTCCACTTGTGAGGTTGCACCAAGTTGACACGCACTCAGATCCGGAGTAGCTAGTAAGCAGAATGATTAGTTTTTAACGATTATACTCTCCTCTTCCAATTTGTATACGATACGGACATGTACGCTGTGCTGTGTGCCGTATCCCTCGGTCTTTTGCCACTAAAGTGTACTTATAGTATTATATATTATATATTTTTGATACATTCCAATCAATCAATCCATGTATACTCGTAGCTCATTAAGTATATCAATGAGACTCCAGAGACATCAGTTGTATTCCATTGTGATCAGCTAAGTGGCCCCAGCCAACTCCCCCAATTGACAACAACAATTAAACCTGCACTTGTTTAGAGTTTAGTTTTCTGTATATTTGATTATTTTAAATGTTACGGCAACGGAGCGATCGTACGATAAACGTGACTGACTGACTTGACGGTACGAGACGTTGCGATACATAATTGAAAATGCAATTGCTTCACTTTTAGACGCTCGATGAACTTACAAATTAGAGAAAATCAACAATAATAAGCTCGCAACTTGTTCAACTTAATACGAAACACGGGCGAAAGTTGGTTTTGTTTTAAAAAGAGTAATCCCAGCGGCCAGCTCCAATTGCCGTAGAATTACATATCTTGCATATCGGTTTTCTTTTGTTTTTGTGACATATTCCTCTACATAAGACGGCGGTGCATGGAGCATTAGCAATAGTTATGCTCTTGAGTTCTTCGATTGCTTAATTAACTAGTTAAGAGTCTGGGGGCTAATCAGCACACTCGGCTTAGAAGGCCAGGCCGGCATCGCGGTATGTGGTGAAGATCTTCTCGATGGAGTTGACATAGGCAGCGGTTCTGAGGTCCAGTCCCAGGTTGTACTTCATGGCCGTCTTCATGATGGCGCGCGCGGAACGCTCCATGGTGTAGTCCAGGCCAGAGTGGACGATGTCCTTCTCGGAGGCGCCGGAGATGCGCTTCTGGAACGACTCGGAGGGGGTCACGGGGATGCGACCGCCGACGCGGCCAAAGCGACGCTCCAGGGACTCTTGAACGGATTCTGTAGGAATACAAAGTGGAGTGGGGGAACAAGAACGAACAAAGCAATTAGTTAAGAGTGCCACACATGCTTCTAGGCTAACAGATACGGATATATCACAAAGATTAATACTACAGAGTTTGGGTTTAAAGAAAGCATCGGATTTCTGGGTTCCAAATATTAGTTATTCTGATTCTGATGACATTGAGATGGTAATGCGTAAAGGAATCAAACGAAACATATACGTGTACAGAACATAACACAGCTTTGGGACTAACTACGATTGTTTCAGGGTTACAAATGGGCTGAATGCGATTTATAAATGTGACAGGTTATTCGGTTTTGGTTTTTTTGGGATCGATAAATGGGTGGAAAGGAAACAAAAAGAATTATTAATAATAAAATGTACCGTCGTTAATGATTCTTTCAATTGACTGTTGGACTGAGGCTACAGTTGGCGATAGAGAAACGGAAAAAAGAAGAAGATAAACAACGAATTACTTAGATGATACTTCACAAAATTAAATCCTAGAGAGTATTTTTGTTTGGTTTGGTGTCGGTGGATAGGATCGAAAGGCAGAGATAAAGATAATCGAAATTTGGAAGAAGGAGAACCAAGATAACAATCTGAACCAATCTGGGAAGAGCAAGTGCTGGGCAGAGCAAGCGCTATTCTTTGTCTCGGGTTTCGTATTCTCTAAATCATAGCATAAGAATTAATTCCATAAACCGATTAATGAAATGGCATGAGATCAATGAGCCGAGAAAGATAGATAGATAGATAGATGGGAAGAGAGAGTTCTGAACTGCATATAGAACTTACCGAGCAGGTGGTAGTTGGACTCGCGCTCGTACTTGAAGGTCAGGCGACCGTACGAGACATGGTTCAGGTTCTTCAGCCACTCGAAGAAGGAGACGGTGACACCACCGGCATTGATGTACAGATCGGGGATAACCAGGATGTTGCGGTCGATCAGGATCTTGTCGGCAGCAGGGGTGGTGGGGCCGTTGGCAGCCTCGGCAATGATCTAAAACGTTGAGAATGTTTAAAGTTAGATAGTTCTATTAGTGTAATTAAGTAATGAAGCTCCCTTACCTTAGCTTGGATACGGTTGGCATTCTCGCTGGTGATGACCTTCTCGACGGCAGCTGGAATGAAGATGTCGCACTTCTCGAACATGAGGTTCTCGCCCTCGTAGGGCTTGGCGTTCTGGTAGCCCACAATGGTGCCGTGCTCGTTCTTGTAGTCCTCCAGCAGTTTGGGGTCGATACCCTCAGGGTTGAACAGAGTGCCGTCGTGCTCGATGACACCGATGCAGGTGGCGCCGGCGCGGGTCAGGTAGCGGGTGGTGTGCAGGCCCACGTTACCGAAGCCCTGGACGATGAAGGTCTTGCCGCCCCAGCCGGGAGTGGTGCCTGCAATAAGGGATTGATTATGAGACCATGAAAATAATCAAATGGGCTTAAGTGCAACTCACCGATCTGGCTCATGTAGTTGGCCTCGTTGATGAAGTTCTCCAGGCCGTGGAAAACACCGCGACCGGTGGCCGACACGCGTCCGTGGATGCCGCCCTGGTTGATGGGCTTGCCGGTGACACAGGCATGGGCATTGATGTCCAGATGGCCGATGGTCTTGGCATAGGTATCGGCAATCCAGGACATCTCGCGCTCGCCAGTTCCCATATCGGGGGCTGGCACATCCACGCCGGGTCCAATGAAGCCCTTCTTGGCCAACTCGAGGGTGAAGCGGCGCGTGATCTTCTCCAGCTCGTGCTCGGAGTACTCCTTGGGGTTGATCTTCAGGCCGGCCTTGGCGCCGCCGAATGGCACATCCACGCAGGCGCACTTGAAGGTCATCAGGGCGGACAGGGCTTTGACCTCATCGCGTGACACGTCCAACGAGAAGCGGATACCTGCCGGGCGAACAAAGGGTGGAAAGGTTGCATAAGTACATTACGTATACGACAGGTGTACAGAACTGGGCGGCGACCTTGCTGTTTGCTGTTGCAGCTTTCATTTTTGGCCTACATCCAACTGACGGGTGCCAGAAATAGACGGAAACTACACGAATTCCTCGCAGAAAGCAAAAGTTTTCCTCGAATCGATGATACATTCGACATTTTCTGGCTGGCTTTTTCGAGCACGTGAGCTCTCTAGAAAATCGCTGCATCTGGCAGAAGTGGGGAAACCTTTCCACTTCAACCGATGGCGCAACAGCCCCAAGACCCAGAGCCGCCATAAAACCTGTTGGCTCTTATCTTTATTTGCCTGGCACATTTAATTGTGTGATATCTTTAAGGAAGTTTAGATTAGATAACCCCCGACAATTCGGTTTCTGTTTGTTGCGTGTAATTCGAATTTAATAAGCTGGAACACGCTTGTAAAAGCTCGAAAGATCAAAGAGTACCTGGTTTATGGATCGATATATGGTGCTTTATGGCAAGGAACAAGTTCCAGACGGGTTGAGTTCAAAGAATTAATGATTTCCCCGTTTGTGGGACGAGCCCCCGAAAAAAACAAGACTATAAAATACAAATTAGCTTAGTTGTTCCGATTATACTTGAAGTTGTGTTGCTAAGCCGAAAATAAAAACAATATCACTCGAAATGAGTTCTTGGCTTTATCAACTGTGGTGTGAATATTCGATGGGGCTGAGCAACTTAATTCTATAAACAAAAATACGATGAGTACACAAATTTGCAAATTACAAATCATTGAGCTGACTGGGGTTTATTTTTAGTATACAATTGTGTGGGCTTATAGTACTTTTCCACGCCTCGATAAAGAAAATAAATGTATAATTTAAAGGTAAACATGTAAACAACCAAAGAATATCTTGTTTTGGTTCCTTTTTTTTTAATGTATAGATCTTCAAGACAAACAAATCTATTTGTTTCCTTAGAAATGGACTCATAAATTATCAATGGGTATACTTTAAAGATCTTATTCACCTTTAAGAAAGGGAAAAATATTAAATATCTTAAAAGATTATTAGAAATAAACCTACAATCCGTAGTTTATTAGGCATTGAACAGTATCTTTGGCAAGTATCGGGTGTCTTCCAGTCGGAACTGGGTAGCTCTGGCTTTCAGTTGAGCCGGCAAATCGAATAGAATAAACTGCGAACCGAAAAGTCGAGCTGGGAATGGGTGCTTATGCTGACTTGACTGTACCCAAACCGCTTGACGACAGCGATGACGACGACGCCCTCTCTATTTCTTTTCGCTTATGTTTACCATAAAACACACAAAAAATACAAAAAACAGCCGAGTGGAGAACACAAACAGCGAATAGCAGAAGCAGAAATCTAAAATGCCAGAAGTCCGGCAACAACCGGCTTTATCAGGCGACTTGTTTTCGTTTTGTTTTTCGGCTAGAAGCATTTGAAAACTCATAAAGAATAAACCCAGGGCGAGAAAAGCATTGAAAATGAATCTATTAATGTCCCCATAGCACGGGCTCAGGCGCTTATACAATCAGTGTGCGATAACAACACATTTGGGGGGCTCGATCGTGTGTATATAGCCACGTCTATGTCGCCATATGTATATGCCCCATTGGCAACAGGCGGTGGGGCGATCTTTCTTCTTTCGGCACAGGCCAAACCGGTTGCCACAGCCGGTCAGCTGACCAGCAAATTCTACGCCATAGCCATATGATTAGAATGCCGAGTGCAAAAGCTGTGAAATCTCTTTTCCAAAGGGGCCTTGAGGCCTGCCAAAAGAGTCGCAATCTCTATGTTGGGATAAGATATGGACGGAAGTGACGCATTTGGGAGGAACGCACCCCCAGCTGAGATCAGGCGTTCCATCGTGATCATCTACTTAACAACTTGGCCAAATCTTTGGAGGTAAAGCCTTGAAACCACTTTAGAAAGACACGATTGACACAGATTTGCATAAAGAACAGGTCGACGTTTCGAGTACAACTCTCGAGGGAAACGCGTTTGTCAATAAGATAACTGCCAAGTACTTGTGGGAAATGCTATTTACTCGACAATGTGTGCTTGGGTGCACATACTTGTCATGACAACTGTACGTATTTACATATATAGTGGCGATAGGGAGGGCGCTTTTACACTATCAGTACTGTCGCCCAGCTCGGGTATTTATATGTACAACTTTGCTGATTTCCCTTTACAGCGGAATCCAGGGCTTGTTCATCGCTTATGATGACTTGTCGTGGGGCAATTAATGGTCAGACCCATTGATTCAGTTCATTGGCATAGAAATTACACGAACGACCAGATCGAATCAGTTCTGAATAGTCCCCATTAATAAGTACAGTGGGCTGCACACAATATGTGACTGGAAGCGTCATATTTACTCGGTTTGTTGCGTATTTTTTCGGCACAACGTGACTGTCACGTGAACAAAAGCCCAGATCTGATGGGTTCAGACCCCCGAGAGCAAATTGAAACCAGTTTTGCAGACGCACACACAAAACAGCTTTCAGAATGAAATAAAACGAAACGAAGTTCGCGGCGTGGCGGCTTTCAAAAAGGCAATTTAGCCGAAATTCGAGACCAGACCGGGGTTCGGGGTCTCTGAATGTGCGCAGAATGTATTAAACAATTAACAGTTAACTGGCAGATGCATCAGCAGGAATTAGCATTAATTAGAGCATGGCCAGCACCAAAATGGTAGCCATTAAACACCGCCGTCCAGGGTTCTAAGTAAATAAACAAACTAGCCAACTTTTAGCACCTCCAAAAATGGCAGCAGAGTCATATTTAAGTGAATCATTAACAAGAGTCTCCTAGTAACAGTCTGTTTACAACTATTGGGACAATGTCAGAGACCACATGATCCCCGGAATCGATTTGGGAATCGAAAACAAGATCGTAAAGGCCGGACGAACTAAGGAGCGTGGCAATAATCGTAAACAACAACATTATTCTAGGGGCAGGGCATTTTTTCGGCTGTTTTTGTTTTTCTATTTTTGCGCATAGCCAAGGTCAGAAGATAAGCTTTCCTTGTCAACTA
This sequence comes from Drosophila orosa, assembly GCA_018904745.1. Taxonomy (NCBI): domain Eukaryota; kingdom Metazoa; phylum Arthropoda; class Insecta; order Diptera; family Drosophilidae; genus Drosophila; species Drosophila orosa. The sequence continues at coordinate 39,220 of JAEIIH010008996.1, forward strand.
TTTTTCACCTTTTTTTCGTTTTTCGTTTTTGGCATTTGATAAGCGAACTGAACTGATTCTATAATTAATTATGCGAGACACCCTACAGAACACCGAATTTCGGAGCAAACAATTCCCATTGCCTGACAACAAGGGGGGCGTTTTTAATGCCTTGTTTTTCTGGCCCCACTGTGCGGCGACGTCGACGCCGTTCTCATTTCAATTAGAAAGCAAAACAATATAGAAGCACAAGCACAAAGTTTCATTAAAAATAGCACCCGAGCCAAAGGAAAAAAACATAAAACAAACACAAGCGAGAGCACAAGCATCGGAATGAAATCGAAATAAATTTGCCAGCTCGGAAATTATAAAAATGTGCTAAAAACAAGGCGGCCGACCGAGACATCTGTGCTTCTTTTTGTAGGGAAAGGTGCCACTGGCACACTTGAAGGGTTTGGAAATCAAATGGAGGCACGTGTAACTGGGGTCTGACCCTTATGCAACCCCAGAAAAGGAGGCCCACTGGGAGGGAGGCCGGTCGCAATAACGTAAACAAAACAGGCGGCAGAACATGCGCACAGCCAGGGGAGGGAGGAGTACCCCACATCTCGGTTACATAACTCGGAAAAGGCAAGACATAATGGGCAGAAAAGCCAAAGGAAAAATCGATTTTGCAATGAGCAACAAACGGCTGTTTAGGTGGATATGGAAATGAGGCTTAATTCGGGCCAGAAAATGTAGTATTATTCAATGGGTAAGGAAAAAAGCTTGCAATTAGAGGAATTGTTAACGGATTTTTTACCCATAAATATGTAGATTGCTTTCTCAAAAATATACCTCAAAAAATGATACTAAATATGGGCTTTAATCATGTTAATGAGACTTTCAAAAAATCCAAGCTAATCTTGGGCACTTTCCCCTTTAATTTTATGGAACCCCTCAGAGTACTTGCCTCCCTTGGTGGGCGTCTTGTGGGTGCTGTGCTGGGCCCTGTAGCCGGTGATCATCTCGTAGTTGCCGGCATCACGGCGCAGGGGGAAAGCGATCTCGATGATGTGGTCGCAGGGCTGCATCAGCATGAGGATGCCCTTAACCTTCTGCTTCTTCTCGTCGCGGGTCAGCTTGCCCTTCATGTCGTCCACCAGCGACTCCTCGGCGATCTGGCAGCCGCGGTGGAAGAAGTACTCGACCATGTCGAAGAAGCGGGGATCCTTGGCAGTGGGCACATCCTTGAGGCGGTCGGGAATCTGGTGCTCGGAGGCATAGCCGCGCGAGTGCATCACGGCGGTGGGCAGGGCCTTGGCCAGCGTGGTCAGCTCCTGCTGGCGCATGGCGCCCTGGCGGGCCAGACTCTTCAGGTGATACATGCTGCTTCTGGGTTCTAACTGGGTTCCTCCTACGATCTGCTGTGTTGGCTCCGCTGCTCAACAACCGCTCACTACTCGACGCCGCACCGAATTGAACGTTTTCGGCCTTTTTCTCGCCATTTCTTTCATTTCCACTCGCCCTGCGCCGACGTCGCCAGAGCTTCGCGCCGCTCATTAAGCTTAATGGTAGGGTTGTCGAATAATACAAAAATATCGCCCAACTTAAAGGAACTTTAAAAGATATTATTTCTTTAAAATACATAAATGGAAGAACATCGTGTAATCATATTTTATTAAATAAATATATTCTAGTATTTATTTTACGAATAATAAAACTTTTAGGAAGGCTTATTTTTATTGTTGAAAATAAAACTAACTTAAAATGAATTTAAACAGAAAAAGCACACAGAACCCGTTTGAAAAACATCGATAAATGGACAATCCCTCTTAAAAATGAGCTTTAAAGCTCAGCGCAAGTGCCCGCTTGGAACACCTGATGCCGGATATTCGTTGCCAGGGAGAGATTATGAGGCGACAGGTGTTATCGGTCTGCGTTCACGTTTTTCTTTGACACGTAGATTAGGCTAGGATTTATTATCTTGAGCAGTGTCTAAAGTTGGTAATTGATATGGTACTTATGTATACTGAGGTATTGCTGAATAAGAAACACATCAAAACAGGAAGTTATAAATTGGGTTCTTTACATCTTATCGAATTACTGGTCATTAAATCATGTATATTTATTTACTTTATCTTAGAAATGCATGTTTTTAATAGTAGTTTTATACAATTATAAGTATACATTACCATTAAATATTGACTTATAACGCAAATAAATTAAAAATTCGCTTCCCATAGCTAATAACCATAATTCTCTTCATCCTTCTAGTCTTTTTGGCAATTAACGTTATTTCCATTTCAAATTGCGATAACTTTCAACGCTCCTTTAATGTTGGTAAAGTAGTGGACAGAAAACTTTGCGACAGTGTTGGTCAACTTGAGCATAAAGCTTAAAATTGTTCCCCAGCGGAACCAGTTCCCAACGGTCAAATCAAATTCAAAAAAACCACCCTGAAGTTTACTTAAAAACAAACAAAATCTTGTGGACTATATTTGAAGAACATAATTATAAACGAACTTATGCGTGTACTGTGCTGTTCCGGTCGTGGTAAATGTTGCTAAGCGAGGACCGAATGAACGCATCGCTGCGCTCCACAAAGCCATCCAAGTGGGACCACAGGAACCAGAAGAGCAGGCCCCAGAAGAGCACCTTGCTCACCCAGTCCAGGATGTAGAGGCGCCGCAGCACCTTGCGGGCGTGGGGCAGGGTGGCCTCGCTCTCGCCCAGAATGTAGGTGCGCATGCCCACGATGTAGTTGCTGATGTACGTCTCCCAGTTCACCTGGCTCACTGAGGTGTCGAAATAGACCTGGTCGACGTCGTTCAGCTGACTGCTCATCTCCTGGAATCGCTCATTCCGGAACTCCCACTCCTTGGTTGTGTAATACTGCAGCAGCTTCAGGCCCATCGACACCTTGCGCTGCACATTCACCAAGCTGGAAGGAAAGAATCAAGGCTTACTTAGTCCCATTTAAATTTATCTTTTAATACAAATTCCACTTACAATGGCTTGTGACCGAAGATGAGCAGCCAAAAGTCGATAAAGTAGGCGGGCAGATAGTGGAAGAAGATCACGCAGAAGAGGTGATGGTAATAGTTCTTCTTTATCGATCCGCCCGGATACCACAGAGCGAAGCTGAGCGGAGTCTCGTAGAAGAAGCGGCGACCCGTCTCGATGCTGTCGCCCCAGGACATGAGGGCCTTGCTGGAGATGCACAGATTGCAGAACTCCACGCCGGTCTGCTTCTCACCCTTCTCCTCGCTGGCTTTGCCGCGCTGGTAGCCGCACAGGATCATGCCATTGATGGCCTTGTCCACCGGTATCACCGTGGAGGCGTATTCCGGGTTGCAGTGCATCGACCGGATCACACCGCGTGCGGCGCCAATCATGAGGCCAGTGGGTCCATTCACTCCCTCAATCCAGCCGGGCAATGGCTCGTGGATGGCGGCCGTCACTGCAAATGGTTTTATTTTTTCGTTAATAAAGCAATTAACCGGGCCAGACACTTGGCTACGTACCGATCGAGGGCCGTGTGATGATTATGGGCAGCTTACTGTTGTATCTGCAAATTAAATCTTCTGACAGTGCCTTGCTGTAAGCGTACGTGTTCGGCAAGCCGTTTAATAATCTGGAAAAAAGAGTCCACGGAACTGGTTACTGTATGCCAAGGTACAAGGAAAATGAGTAGTTGTTTATTTGTGGCTAAATTCTAAAGTTAGAATAGTTATTTGGTACCTACTTGGGAGTGATCTCTGCCAGCGCAGCATCGTCCATCGTCTCCACCATTTCGATGATGGAGAATGGATTCTGTGGAGCCGGGTAGGCGCGTTCCTCCAGCACGCTCTCGTTGCACTGGCAATAGGAGGTGGACACATGGACCAGCGCCTGCAGGTGGCTCATTCGCTCGGCCAGGCGCAGCACCTTCAGGGTGCCGACCACATTCATCATGACCATCGGCCGCAGCGGCTGGTCGAAGCGCACATTGGCCGCACAGTGGAACAGCACCTCGACGTTGGAGGCGAGTGTGTTGGTGTCATTGGCGCTCAGGCCAAGGTCCGGCTCCAGCAGATCGCCCTTTACCACGCGCACCTTGTCCACGATGTCGGGATTCTTCTCCAGCAGCTTGCTAAAGATCTGCAATGGTCAATGGTCTGCTGTTAGTTGCGATTCGGGGGGCGGTACCGCAAGAGAGCGTCATTAATGAAGTGTCATGGTGTTTGGAATTGCAACTCGGAGTCGGAGTTTCGGATTCGGACTGCGTTGCGGCTGGCTAGAATCGCCTAATGGGCCATGTCGCAGGTTTAAGCGCCGTCTTAACGTCCAACAATTAAGAGTCATTGTAATTTTTGGATTTTTTCAACCAATAATGATCACCTTGACTTATAAACACCATGGATGTCTATATATGTAGCTGTGGTTGTGGCTTTGGCTGCTACTGTGAGTGGGTCGACTTTGTTGGCTCCACGTAACACCAGATTTCTGTGCGATAATTTTGGTAATTTGGCGGGAGTTGAGTCTCCGGCGGAGGGCATGCACGGAATATTAGCTGGGCTGCTTCGGTTCCATTTTATGACGTCTCATTAAATAGAACTTGTATCTTAGTTTATGTGCAAGGGCTTGGCATTTGTCAAGCTTAGAAATTTGAAGTGGAAATTATGGCTATCTATCGGTCGTCTGACAAGGTCAGTGTACTGCTACTCGTTTGTGGTTTGGGTTAAATTTTAATAGACGCTTACAGATTTCTTATATTAAAATGAAAGCAGAAGTACTTTAGGTATTGGAAGAATAAATAGGTTAAGGTAGTGGTATTATTAGCTGACTTTTTATAGAAATACAGAAAACAGTCACTAAAACAGGACACTCTCAGCCTTCACTCGTTCTTAGGCGAATGCTCTAACCTCTGAGCCATTCGTCATAAACCTTCACTCTGAAGTTAAGAAAGAGTTAACCGAGGAAAATCTGGAGAGTTGTTCCCCTAAATTAAAACTGTAATAGGTTTGGGAAATACATTTTTAGAGGCTTTTCGTAAAACAAATTCAGATGAGATGGAAATCAATTAATTACAAGTGACTAGTTTTTTCAAAATTTTAAATACAAAAAAAAAGTCAAAATATGGCATTTAAAAGTCTGAAACTTGACTAGGAAGCGGATTTTCTTGATTAAATGTAGAAAATTATGAAATCTTTATAAGTCTTCAAGCAGCTTCATCGTGGTTTTTTTTTAACGCAACAATAATTTCGCAAAGGTCGTGTTGCAACCCATAATTGGTAAATTGAGTTTGTAAAAACCCCGCCAAATCAATATGATTTCTTGGCTTGAGCATTGTTTTTTTTTTAGAAATGCCGAATAGCCGCAGATTATTGTTATTATTTGTAATAACCTGGTATTTACTACATGACACACTTAGCACGCCTAGAGCTTCCCAGAAATTTAATGCATTCGAATGCAGTGAGCATTGCCATTAAGTATACGCCACGTGGTGCAGCGGAGAGAGGCACTCAAAGTAGACGCTAATTAAGCTGCTTACGGGTGGGCCTTATTTACGAGTCATAAATGATTGAAATTACTGCACTTAAAAGTGGAATGTTTGATTTCCGCTGAAAAAGGGGAGAATTAAAAAGGTTTAAGCTTACCACACACTTGAAGTACTGCTCCTTGCGCACAGTGGGATCGACTCCCTTTTTGGTGCGTATCAACAAATAGATGACGTTCAGGTCCCCGCAGCTACGCAGGAGTTTCTCCACCAGAACCTTGCCCATAAATCCGGTGGCTCCGGTGATGAGAATGGTTTTGTTGGCATAGAACTTGGCAATCTCTGACTCGCCGCATTCGGCATCGCTCCGCAGTATGTCCATAGTGAATCAACAATCTGTAAATGGTTAAAAGGGGGCTTAATATTAATCTTAAAATATATCCAAATAAAGATCAGTGTTTATAAAAGGGGACTATTATGTTTAAAACATATCCAAATGTGAAGCAGAGTTTCGATATAAAAATAAAGACAATATTTGGGCATATTTTTCTGAGTTTACCTATAAATTGTATACTTTTTCGGAAGTAAACTAAAGAATACTATAAGACACAAGTGAGTAATTACGTTTTAATATCCCCTTTATTGTAATTATAGTTGACTGATATATCATCAGACCGGAACCGTCGGTACATCCCTCAAGTACTTGGAAACACTTAATTGGAGATATTTAAGATTCCAATACTTTACTTGTTTAAAAAGCCTACCAAAGGTTAAGGGCCAACTAAACCTGAATAAATTGTCCAAAGGAAGCGGCAACGAGGTGGCGTTACAACCTTTTTATTTTCAAGATCGCATTGTTGGCCATTTGTTTGTCTAACCTACTCCGGCCAAGATTCTTGTTCAATGTCAGCGCCGGATACTGATGAAATACGATGCCAGAGCCGTGCAGAGAGACAACAGTGGACAGTAATGTTGACCAACCGCGTGTAATTGCCGTGGCCAATTGGGATTGGGATTTTCGGAGTTGCCTCCCCGCTCCCCCTGGGTGAAGTGTTCCCATCACACCTCGCACATCATCATCATCTGTTTATGTTGGTAAACAGCGACAAGTTTAAAGACCTGTTAGCGACCACCGTTTGTCTGTTTGCCTATCACATTTGGAAAGTGTTTGCGCCGCAATGGGTTAATGTCTGTCTTATTGCTTTATTTTGTGTTGTTTTTTTTTTCTTCTTTTATATTTTTAGGTCTCGAGTGTGTGCATTAGTCTTGGGCAATGCGAGTGCGGGTGGAAGGAAGTACAAGCAATTAGCCAAGTGGAGATGGCTGGGGTTTAGTGTGTAGTGTTTATCACAGGGATTATATGCCTTTGCATTGCATTTAATTACGGTTTTTTTTAAGGGGTTTTAATGCATAAAGTTAATCATCTCATATCTTATATGTAACAGTATTACAAGAGGAGGAAATCAACTTAGGATCACAACAGTTGGGGGAGAATTTCGTTGCATTAAAAAGCAATGGGGGAAAACCCCGTAATAAATAGAGGGAAATGCTAAAGATGGGGTTTTTAAGGGTTTTTTTTGTAATATTGTATTGATTGATTTCTAATTATAATAGCACATTAAATTATGGAGTCTTAATTATACACGACAATTCTGAAAGCTTATAAAAAAACAATTTAATGAGTAATGACTTCTTAAAAGTTTTTATTCGTTTTTAGTATATAAAGTCTATCAATAACAACGATTTTACTTAAAACAGCATCGGAAGTGCTACAAAAATATTTCGGCAATTCCCAAGCTCTAAATCTTTTTAAAGTGGATTTTTTCGTATTTAAAACATATTTTTTTAAACTTTTATTAGTTTCCTTTCACAATAACCAGTATATTTTGTATAACCAATCGAAATAAACTTGGTTAACACAGGAAAAGTTTCCTTAAACACACTGTATTTCGTCATAGCTTTTGCATTATGCATGAGCCAAAAACACAAAGACGTATTTCCTTTGGTGTCCATTCATTTTCCTTGATTCGTTTTCTTGCGCGGGCCAAACAAAAGACTTAAGACACGAACTGGCAGCTCTATGTGATTCTGATGCCTGCATTCGCTTCCATTTCCATTGCATTAGATTTTCATCAGAGTGTCATTGTTAGAGTTAGAGTTTTCCCCACTATAGCACACACACATCACACATTTCACGCCTCCTTTTCGAACGAATTTTATCACGTAACTCGCAAGGCACGCAAATTATGACATTCGCGCACTTTTCGCTTGCAACTACAATTATTTACATTGGATTTCTTTCGCTTATTTTGGCGTAAATTGCAAGGGTAAACACACACAGGCACAAAGGTCACACACTGGGGGAACTATTTAAGATGGTCTATTGGGCAACTATTAGCACCTCGCTCCCAGGCCCAACTCACTTCTCAGACGTGTGTTTTTTGGTGACGGTGACTGGCGAATCTTTCGCGTGGAGTGGCGTAGCGTGGAGAGGAGTGATGTTGGCGGTCTCGAATTGATTCGGTTGAAAACTCAGCGGCAACTGAATTGAAAGCGGGCAATTGGCTTGAAGTTATACTCGGGCTCAAAAGGAAACTCGGCGCTGCTGGCGGCGCAGCGTCGCGTCGCTGCTTGGCCAGCACACACACGAAGGTGTTCTGTGAACGTGTGCGCGGCCAGGTGTGTTTGTGCGTCGGCTTTCCGGGTTGCAGTTACCCGTAAGTTGTGATAGCCCTCTGACAACGGCCTACAGAGCCCCACAAAAAATAAAAATAAAAGAAATCACTGACCATTACACTCGAATTGAAGCCAATTAAACGGCACTTAAAGATCTTCAAGTCGAGCAAGGGCACAAGGGCTAATGGCTGTGGGCTCCAAGACTGCCTGGCAACCCTAGCCAACGTCCAATTCAAAAAGTCTCCCTTGGCTGCAAAAACCACAAATAAAAAAATAAAAAATCAGGAGCCCGACCAAGCCAAGGCCAGCCACTTGATGTGGCCCTAAAAAACTGCATGTCATCCATGGCAGCGAAACAGATGCATGTAAACAGTGGAGCTCCATGTAATTGAGATGTAGATCTTCTAGGACTATAATATATTCTACCATATATTCTTTTGTGACAATACACAGTTTAATTTTTTTGTTTCGGGTTAATATAATAAACCAACTAAGGTGGTTATCTTTTCGAAACAAACATTCAGGGTGCGCAATCTGTTGAGTCCCAGAAGAGTCTTCCGGAAGAGTCCTAGAAGAGTCCTCTAGAAGAGTCTCAGAAGAGTCTTTCGGAAGAGTCCCAGAAGAGTCTCCGCAAGAGTCCCAGAAGAGTCTTCCGGAAGAGTCGCGGGGGGGTCTATGGCGTACGATATAGAGCAATGATTCGCTAATTTTTGGCACCTGAACTGGATGAATATGAAATGGAGGATTATTGGATCCAGCAGGATAACGCGACATGCCACACAGCCAATGAGACGATGAGTATATTGAAGCCAATGTTTCCGGATCGTGTTATCTCAAACAAAAGGCGATTATGACTGCCCACCGAGATCACCGGACTTGACTTGTCCTGACTTTTTTGTACGGGGATATTTACAAAGGTAAGGTTTACGCCAACAAACCTGTATCCCTCGAACAACTTAAGGCCAACATACGCAATGAAATCGCTGGCATTGACCCGGAAACATTCAAAAGTGTTTTCAAAAAATGATCAAACAAATTGTGCTGGACAAAATTTAAATAAAGTGAAATATCGTACTTTACTTACTTAGTTACTTTAATACAAAATAAAGTTGAGTTACCACAAGATGGCGCACTCTGTATATTAGTTTAATTTTTTATCTAATTTCAGCTTTTTATCAATATTTTCATGGCTTAATTGGATTGTTAGTCCTCTTTATTGAATCTTTACTGTACTCAAAATTCAGACAACTGACACACACAGGCATATTTGATCACTTAAGTGCATTCATGCGATTTTCGGCTGTAGAAGAGATTTTTTCCTCTTGAGGGAACCTGATTCACGGCTGCTGCAAGCGGTGATAATGGCCAGGCAAAAAAAGTTGCCCCGTCAGGTGAGTTGTTTCGCGGGTTGAAGTGGAGGAGGAAGAGGAGAAGGGACAGGATCGCCTGGGGATTTCACAATCTGGTAAAAAACAATGCCCAAAGATGTCGTGATGAGACGACCTTGAAATATGGTTCAGTACTGATCCCCAGCATCGTCTCCGTTACGTTTTTGTTTTTATTTTCTTTCGCCTGGTTTGTTGGCCTATGGGCCTTGCGGTTAATAACAGGCTTCACGCAGTTCCATTTCATTTCCCTTTCCTTTGATGACATAATTTGATTTGGCAGCACCAACAACCACTCTCAGCGAACGCCCCTGATGCTCCCCAAAATTCGTAGTTCCACTCTAATTGGTTCTGTAAACGCGAGAGAACTGTCTCGTCACCTAGCTCGGCGATCTGCGAATTGGACGACTAATCTAAGGTGGAGCTTCCCAATTCCCGGCTGGTCGCTCTGCTTCTAATCAAGCGGAAGAGGCCTAGTCATACACGTGGCTAACCATCCGAAAACTGCCACGAAATGGTCGCTGGTCATTGCCTCATGGAACTGTGTCGAAATGCCTTTAGAGTTTCCAAGCTCAGCTGAATCCTGTTTGGCTGCCATCTGGTTGTAAAGCCAATCCTATTTTTCAGAGTGCTTAGAAGCAGGGGAAATCTCAAAGACCTTTAACCTTTCTTAGTTTTCTGTGAGTTCTTATATAGATGGCTAATTTTGTTTATA
>JAEIIH010008997.1:0-10346 GCA_018904745.1 Drosophila orosa
TGATAATTGGATGTTTTCAAGTGTATTTTATTTTTGATTGGATCTAAAAAAAAAAAACCGCCGAAAAATATTCTAATAATTGAATGCTGTTTTTTTTTTTTAATATTCCCGATTGAATCTAAAGAAAAAGCCTCTAGAAAAACAGTTATTTGTGTGGCTTATTATTCATCAGCCGGCCAAAACCATTCATAGCCTTTCCGGAGAAATTTTGTAAAACGTTAAAAGTGACTCACATTTGCCCTATCTGTAAAACCTAATCATAAACACATTCCTAAACTGTCTGAAGTAGTTACAAAATAAAGACTTGGCTAGCTTTAAGCCCGAAGGGGCCAGTAAATCGTCGTTAAGGGCTCTGAGATAAGATATTATTCCGCTACTAAGCAACCATCGGTTTCACCTAATCAAACAAAATTGTTGCAATTAACTGGCCATTTTCCCTCCGTATACAGTATACAGTCTACATATTTATTTAAGCCAAAAGCTATGAACCAAGCCGCCAGCTGCTAGCTCTCTTTTTACACCGAAATTATTATGGCCAAAAATTAGCATGATTGAAAACGAGTGATTTGATTTAATTTTGTGTCTTTTCCTTTTTTTTTTTTGCCATCTCTTAAATTTTGTATTAATTTGCTTTGTTTCCCTCTATTCACCGACAGAGACCCGTTAGAGTGACGGAAACGGAAAGTAAAAGCTTTGCCAGCGACCAGCGACCAGCGATCAGCGATCAGCTCCCCCAACACCACAGACATGGCCGAGACCATCAACAACAAGCCGAGCATACAGATCCGCAGCGGTCTGCCCTCGCCGCTGCCGGACAAGAGCCCCTCGCCGGCCACCAAGCTGCTGATCAGCCACGGCAAGCCCAACTTCACCATTCCCAAGTCGCCCAAGGGCGAGGAGAACGGCAACCAGCTGTCGCCTCAGCCGAGTACCACCAACAACTACAATGCCTACAAAAGTGCCAATAGCAATGTGGCCAATAATAATACCAACAAATTCATTGTCGGCACCAAGTTCAATGGCGTCTTTAAGCCCTCGAATGGCACCGCCTCTTGGGCCACCAATGGCAATGGCAATGGCAACGGCACCTCTGAGGGCGAGAACGAGGCCGCCAAGGTTGTGCTGCGACGACCCAAGCAGGCAGATTCACCCACACCCGCTGATTCGGAGGATGCCGACGTGCCGGAGTTTATTAGACGCCAGCGACGCATCCAGGAGCGACTGGCCAAGGAGAATGTGCTGGACTTTGAGAATCGGCGCAGTGGCTACTTCACGCACGTCATGATCTCGCCAGACTCGCCAAACCGCACCTCTTTCGTGGAGACCATGGCCAGCCCGGCCATTGTTCCCGCTCTCGAGATCCCCGCCCCGGTGGCCGAGAAGGTGGAGGTGGAGGAGGAGCAGGAGCATCAGCCTCTGGTGGCCGCTGTGGTCACCTCTGCTCTGATCACCGAACCCGAACCTGAACCCGTAACCAGCAACGGTCACAGCGAGGAAATCGCCATCACCAATGGACACTCGCAGGCCGAGACCTCTGATGTGGCGCCCGAGGATGTGGCCAAGGCCATTGAGGAGGTCAATAAGGCGGTGGCTGGCGAGGAGGAGGCAGAGGTGGAAGCTGTTCCCGAACCAACACCGGTGGCAGTGCCAGAACCAGCTCCAGTGGCGTCTGAGAGAAAAGCAGAACCAGCACCTGAGCCTGTAGAGGTGGCACCCGTAGCCGTGGCACCCACATCCGCTTCCGCTCCGGCTCCGGCTTCAGTGGAAGCCCAGGTGGAGGTGGTAGAGGACGCTGCCCCGACCACAAACGGCCAGAAGGAGGAGGCTGCCCCAGCCACAAATGGACACAAGGAGGAGGAGGAGGCCATCACCATTTCCCACACCAATGGACAGACCAATGGCCACAGCAGCGATGGCCCCAGCATACCCTCGCCGGATCCCAGTGGCGCCCTGGGAGTCAACTACGAGCCCAAGACGGTGGTCAGCTTCTCGCAGGAGCTGGGTGGCGGTGAAAACAACTATCCCGACACCGTAAAGGTGGTGACCGAGGGCAGTCCGGCCCCAGCCGATGGGGAACTCAAGGAGCTGGCCAAGCTGAAGTTTGACATCAAGAGCGACGAGCAGAACGATGATGTCCAGGTGACGCCAGCCTTGCGGGCGGAGTAGAAAGCGGATCAGCTTGGATTGACGGACAGGAGTAGTGCAATTTGTTTGTTCAAAACAATGAAGAAACCATCAACTATTGTATTGTATTTTGTGTTAGCTGCTAAGTTGATTACGAGAAATGTTGCCAAATTTAATTTTATGCTTCGCGCATCAGTCAGTATCGAGTATGGAGTATGGAGTATGGAGAGAGGTTGCCAGCTGTTGAGGCCAAGTCCCCAAAATCTGTTGTTTGCCGGGACTTGCAAAACCAAACTACGTTTATTGCAATAGACACCATTTGCTTTATTTAAATAAATTATTATTATTGAAAATGGGACTGGAGTTTGAACTGTGAAAGAGATAACAGTGCCATTCCCTTGAGGCACTTCAGTTTGTTCCACAAAGATAGCTTTATTTTTTTTTAAACAAAGTTGTATGCCTTCCACTTATTCCTAGGGGGAATATTGTCTCAGAACTCGAAGGTGCTTAGGTATTGTTTTTAATTATTATTGTGGTAAATAAGCTCTTGATTCCATGGTTCTTTGCCCTATTCAAAATATGTTTACAATTAGTCAGAATTATTTGTTAACATAAAGCTCTTTAAGCAGGTACTATCAGAGTATTTTTGAAAAAATATTAAGACCACGAGCTCAGTACTCACTCGATGTGAATGAAAACGGAAAGTGTTTGCCGACAATGTCTAGCATTGAACCCCCTTAGCCCCCGGTGATGACCTTCGCTGCGATATGCTCTATGTAGTCGCAATCAGTTACCTTCCGTGATTAATTTGCTTCGATTCGGCGGCTGGCAGGTTTTGGTTTGCCTGTGTCGATGACTATCGACCCTGGTGATTGATTGTGGAAGTCTCCTACATGTTGGACACAATTAATAATAAAATAATAATTCAATGGAGTCGGGGGTTGGGCGGGTGAATCATGCCACGACACCTGTTCTGGGCCAACTGAGGGTGGCAACTACTAGTAACCATGTCAACATGCGACCGCCTGTTTTTCGAGGGTTGCAGCGCCGCTGACCAACATCTGTCGTCGTCGTCCTGCTCCTGACCCTTACACATGCGTTTAATCGATATGTCAGGTGGTGGTTGGCCAAAACAAACCACTCGGTTGGTAGCTTGGGCCAGGACTCTGGCGGCAGTGCCGTTCGAAAATCAGCAGGCTATGGCAGGGCAGTCGGGTTCAAAAAGTATCTAGATGAGTGCCTAATCGCAAGCTATTATGGATTTATGTCTTAAGGGCTCGCAGGTAGGTGGCCATGACCCCACCAAGAGATATCCCCTTAAGCATTGTCTTCGAATTGGAATCGCCTTAGATAAACCTCGCCAAACGACAGAAAACGAAGCCCAAGTTCACCACTCGCTCGCTGACGACTCTCCACAATCCGTGTCCCCATTTCCGGCCGCGTTCTGCCAACTTCCTGCAGCGCAGTCGCTCCTCGCCCTTCCTGGGGCGACCTCAGTCCGCGGATCCCAAGTTCGGTAGCCGGCAGAGCAGCTACTTCGGTGACAAGGAGCTTCGGCAGCTTAGCAGCAAGGTGAGTGGTAGCACAGGGCTTAGGCAATCAGAGTGCAGTAGCGTGAATCCTTTCCAGAGACAAGTATCGTCCAACGACGTGCTTAAGTCGCTGCTAGAGGAGCCCATCAAGCGGAGCTGGCTGTGCCGCAGCACCTGGAACTCCTCCGAGTCGGATTTCTCGCTGCACAAGCGCACCCCCGACAGCAGCGAGGAGGGGGAGCAGCAGTTGGAGCGGTTCCTGGTCACCATGCCGGGCAGCGACAAGGGTAAGTCCTCGTACAGCTCCTACGCGGGACAGCAGCAGCAGGGCCTCAGCAATGGGGCACTGCTCCAGCGCACCGCCAAGCCTGATCTTCCGGGAAGAGTGTCCTTCAGCAAGCCGAATATGCACAACGATTTGGACTCCAGTGACTGCGACAATGACAAGCAGGAGCCGCGTTCTAGCATCTCTGCTCCAGGTCCTCTTACTCTTCCCAGCTTCCAGAGCAAACAGACGGAAGCGACGGATCCCGCTGGCCAGAAGAAGTCCGTCCACTTCGGCTCCACTGCCGCCGAGGGGGAGGTCCTGGCGGAGACTTACGAGTACCCCAAGTGTCCCTCGGAGAACTGCACTTGCAGCACGCGATCCTCTTCCACCACGAGCACCAACGAAGCCTCGCCGGCGGAGCTCAAGTGTGCCTGCGATGCTCCGAGTTGTCGCTTCGCGGAGGTTTCTTCACATTTGGAAGCTCCTTCTTCACATCCGTCGCCTCCTAGTCTACAGAAGGCTCCCACGCCAGAGCTGAATGTGATCAGGGAGTACAAGCAGGCGGTGGGCAGTGTCCAGGTGGTGAAGAATCACTTGGGACCCGAGCCCCTCAATAACATTGAACCCCTGCCAGAGTATATGGGCAAGTACGGCTCTCCGACGAAGGAGAAGCAAAACAACCTATCCGAGACCAAGAACCTCGTCTCCTCCTCCTCCAGCAGCAGTACTTCTGCCAACAACAATGGTACCTCGAGCAACCGGTACCGAGCAACATCCAATCCAAGGAACTTTGGAGCTGAAAACAACTTCCTTCCCGCCGTTCAGGAGGATCGGCGAGCCTTCGGTACCACCAGCTCCGATTCGGTCATCAACAACTACCTCAAGGTGGCCTCGGCGCCTCCTTTTGTGGGCAAAAAAAAGGAGAACGTGAAGCCAGCCAGTGCGGATCCAGTCAACCGGAGCAACAAGACCAATCTGACGACCAAGACAATAAGCAACCCAGTGACAGCTCCTCAGGGCAAGCTAAAGAAGGCCATCAGTGTGGGCAGCCTGCGGGAGGAGCGAAAGCTCTCCGAATACAATCTGGATAAGGTGGATAGCTGGATGAGCATGCAGGAACAGAAGCAGTTTGATGAGAAGCGAAAGGAGGGAATTGAGGACTTGGACGAGGCCCAGGACAATGACAGTGCTTCCCAGATCTCTCTGAAGTCGAACGAGGACTCCAGAGACTCCACTTACGATGAGATCGTGTCCGTGATCAAGGAGATTGAGGAGGATAAGAAGAGGGGTCAGAATCTTTTTGGATATATTCCTTTTTTCCCACTAAATATATTATTTTGCAGACAACTTTTCCGAGCGTCTACCCAGCGAACTTAACTTAAAGTTGGACTCACGCTGTGAGACCGCCGAAACGGTGACACTCAGCGAGGGAGCAGTACCCGAGAGCGGAGATAAATACAAGTAAGGATTAAAGTCGGATTTATAAACAACTTGAATCGACTTAAAACCCTCTTCCATAGAGACATCTTGGCCTATCTGAACAATGTGGAGAGCAGCTGCGACAAAACTTTGATGGAAACTCGACGCTCCATCCCGGAGAGCACCAGATCCGAGGTGGAGTTCGTGGTGGAGCCCGATGTCACCGATGAGGTGCCCAAGTGAGTACTTTATTCAATGATCCTCTGAGAATTCCTACTTTATATTCTTTATTCCCGTTTAGATTATCAGAGCTGCTTATGCTGCCCAATCACCAGCTGGCCCGTAGGGTTATCTCTCTGAGCCTGCGGGCCAATGAGCTGGCCAACGCCATTCACATGTCCAAGGAGCATGTCCTGCAGCTGCGTGGCGAAAAGCAGAAGAGCCTGCGGGCCGAGAAGTCCAATGGTGCCGCTAAGCTAAGAGATCAGAAGAAGCACTACGAAGAGGTGGTGACCCGGCACCAGGGCTTTATAGAGCAGCTGCTCAAAGACAAGGGCTCCCTCTGCGAGAAGGTGGCGGCTCTCACCCGTCGCCTAGAGAGCCAAAATCAGGCCTGGGAGCATCGCCTGGAGACAGAGCTGGCCAGGACCAAGGAGACCACCATGGCGGGCGAGAAAATCCGGCGAGAGCGTTGGGTGCGCGAGAACACCAAGAAGATCAAGGTAAGAGAGTTAAAAAATATATTATTTTGTTCTTTATTATATCATTATTCCTACTAGGAACTCACGGTGAAGGGCCTGGAGGCAGAGATCAACAAGATGACCTGTGGTCACCAGCGGCAGGTCACCGAGCTGAAGCGCGCCCACCAGATGCAGTTGCTCGACGCCCTGGAGGAGGCACGCACGAAGCACGAGCATATCGAGACAGGCATTCGCGAGAGCTGCGCCCAGGATCGCGAGGCTGTAATCGAGAAGGAGCGAACGGCCATCCGGGAGCGATTCGAGCGTCAGCTGGAGGAGGAGCAGCGAGCTCAGGCCGACCAGCGACAGAAGCTGGCCGAGGAGTTTGCCGCCGAGCGAGAGCGCCTGCAGGTGGAGCTCCGGCAGCGGGAGTCCGATCACCAGATGCGCCGCCAGGAGGCCTTGAGGGAGCAGGAGCAGGAACTGGAGCAGGCCAAGTTCGAGATGCAGGAGCGCATGGCCAAGCAGGAGGAGAAGTATCAGAACCGCATCAACACCATCGAGCAGCAGTACCAGGCGGACTTTGAGCTCTGGAAGGCGGAGCACGAGAATAAGACCAAGCTGGCCCAGGCGGAGAAGGAGAATGCCATTCGGCAGCACTATCGGGCGGAGAGGGATCGCCAGCTGGATGAGCTGGTGGTTCGCATGGAGGCAGATGCACTGCAGCATGGCGAGGAGCATGAGCAGAAGATTGCGTGAGTAAATATTCCTATTAGAAGTATGTAAATTATTTTAATAAATGTTATCTATTATACAGTCGCCTCAAGGAGAAGTACGAGAAGGATCTGACGCTGGCCGAGAGTGTGGAGAAGTCGCTGCGGGAGAAATACGCAGAGACGCGCGGCAAACTGGCGGAGGCGGATGCCCAGGTGCGGAACAGCCAGGCTGAGGTGAAACAGCTTCAGCTGGAGCTGGGCCATAGCAAGAAGATGTGCGGCGACATCATCAGCGAGCGGGACAGGCTGCGGGACAATGTCAATGCGGACATCCAGGGTGAGCTCTCCGTGCTGAGCGAGCGGCACAAGCAGGAGATGGATCAGCTCCAGAAGCGGGTCCACCACACCATTCAGCGGCAGGAGGAGACCATTGAGATCCTGAAGGGCGACAACGATGCCCTGAGGCAGCAATGCCTCAAACTAAACGCGGTTATACGACAGCAGCGCAAGGATTATTGCGTTAAATAAATAATAATAATAATTAAATAATAATAAATGCAATTGGCATTGGAAAAGATAGTTTTTAAGTATGTTTAAGAAATCTCCCAACTAAAATGCTTAAGTAATCTTAGGAATTTCAATTAAATTAATTAAACTTACCAAAAACTTTTCTTTTAAATATAAACTATATTGTTTTTAAATTATAAATATCTTAAAAATATGTAAACAAATATAGGGACTTCTTATATGAAGATTTACTTAATTTGGTTGGTTTATTTTTATAAATAAGCGTAACGTAAATAATCGTTTATTTTTCAAATTGTGAAAATTATCGGTAGCAAAGCAGGAAAACAATCGATAAGCGATTTTATTGGTCGCTTGGTTTCTTTAGGCGCTCTGTCTGCGGTCACACTTGGAGTTTGCGGCACAAAATAAAATATGTTTTGAATAATTAATTATTAAATATTTTGCAAAATGCGTGCCCTGCGGGAACATAATAATTGCTCAAATATCAGCAACAGCTACGGCTTTGTTTGCAGAGTAAGTATTGTATCTCCTGATTGAATCCGAGCGCCTGATACGATTTATTCTTATTTTCCTGAAGACCCTGGAAAAGCAATGTGGAATCCAGCAACTGGGATCTTACGAGAAATACGAGTTTGTGGAGCTTCTCAAGTTGCTAAATGCCAAGGAAAGGGTGAGTATGAATAGTATACATTATTATAAATTATATCAAATATATGCAAATACCTTAACTTTCTAGCTATTGGCCTCCAAGTTCTTCTGCCAGTTGCCCGCCAATGTGGGCAGCTTCCGCGTCTTACTCCAGCTCCAGCAGCTAGGAATTCTCATGGCTTCGGAGTACATACTTAGGTGGGTTATAATCTCGTTTGTTATCCCTATTTATCGATACTTATATATTTACAGCAAGGAGCATTCGGATCAGCTGCAAGTGGACTTAATCATATTTCTAGAATCCGAGTTCGAGCTGCTTACAAATGTCTTTCTTTCCGCGGCATATGGTTGGTTTTCTTTACAAACAAATGATTACTTCTATTAAGCATATGTACATAATGGCAGATGTAGAGTGCGGTGTGAAGTTAACCTCCATTCTGGCTGCTGCCCTGGGCAATCTCTATGCCGGCCTTGTGAGCAATCCGAAAATAAGTAAGTTGGGCTATGTGGAACCCTTGCGCCAATCCCTGCCAGATGATGCTCTACGTGTGTGTAGAAATATGCATTTAAGTAACCTGCTTGAACTGCACCGGTCGGAGGATTTCACCGAGGCCTTTGCCAACTTCAGCGCCTGGATCAACGAGGGTGTCGATGAACTCACCTTTGTCAGGCACCTCTGCGATAAGGTGTTTATTTGTATATAAAAGTAATACAGATATAAACTAGGTCTTTCTTCAGCTCTTTGCCAGCCATCACCAGGAAGTCCTGCAATACCTTTTCAAGCAGTCAAACATGGAAGGTTTCAAGGAATGGAAGTTCTATTTAATACTAGTGCAGTCCATTGCCAGCGCTGCCAATTCGGAAGCTACAGCATTTATTAGAAGTATAAAAGCTTTAAAGTATATACCATATACCTTTATACCATATTTATATCGCAATACAATGCAGAACATCTAAAAACCCGCCTCTTGCACACTGCCTCTTCGGGGTGCCTGAAATCTCTGCTGCACTTGCTGCTAACGGCGCGGTCTGCTACCGCCACTACCATGTGTATTCTGAGAAATTTGGACAACTACGCCAAGTGGTATAAGCAGAACATTGGCGAAATGACATATATCCTGGGAGCGGACAAATTTCAGGTCATTATGGGACTACTAGAAGAGTCGTTGCCATACGAAAGAGAACTGCAATACCTAGAGGTAAGGCCCTCCGAATCATGAATTTGTACGCAAATCTTGATTATCTGCTTTTAGATTCATGTGACAATAGCCATTTCACCTGGCGGACGACTCGTTCAGGCCTACAAAACCAAGTGCCGTGCATATGCATCTCAACTAAAAGCGGAAACCAAGAGAAAACCTCTGAAAGAAAGTAATACCACCTAGGTAAGGGTTATCCATCCATCATTTTATTACTGACAATTACAGGATTATAAACCCACAATGGCGCGATGCTCTGCGCTTGTTGTACACTTCTTTTTCCCAACCAGATTAATTCAAGCGCACGTATCGCTGAAAGCTGCAAATGAAACTCTTGGGCAACACGTAGGCTGTTAAATCAAATTGATATGTGCCCTTGGGCATCAAATAGACACATCCTCTATTATTTACAAGATCGGACCCTAGCGGCATATACTCTGATGGCTCGTGGTTTGATACGTACCTAAATGATGTCTTATTTAGTGCATTTAACCCGAACCAATACTCTTCGAGGTCTTCAGTGCCCTTTAGTTTCCATATAAGCTGAGGGTAAATTCAGTGCCAAATACATGTTGGATTTAATACAATGATTCACAGCATCCGGCCAAGAAGCCTAAATGAAAATTATTATGGATCAGAATTAAGGTTGAGGTTAAGGTTAAGTCTCACTAACTTTGTCTTCGCTGAGGAAGAGACATATTCCCTTGATATTCGTTTCAAGAACATGCATAAAAACCAGCAATATGGCAAGACAGTAACTCAGCCGCCGCACTTGTTGATTTATTGTGGTTCGTTTTGAAAATAGAATAAACATTTATAAAAAGTGGCTTATTCAAGTGGAAAGCTGGAAATTACTATATTATAGCGTGTTACAATTGATTTGTAGGGATATTTATTGTGGATTTTGTTAAATTCATGCAGTTTCTTAGTTCTACAGTCTTAGAGCCCTAAGATTGCTTTAAGTGGAAATATTTAACTCATATTATAGTGTTTTATTTTATATATTTAATGAAATTATTAAGGCTGATGTGTATATAATATAAGGCCTGAGAAAAGTAATAAAAACTTTGCATTTAAGCCTAGTACTAACATAAGAAAAATACGTTGTCACAATTGTGATAGCTGTCAAGCTCCATATAAAAAAAACTGTGTGAAAATATAAGGAACAAAATTTTTTGCTTCGTCGTTTTTTCGGGTACTAACATAGGAAAACTGTTCCGAGTGAAAAATGT
>JAEIIH010009003.1:0-18113 GCA_018904745.1 Drosophila orosa
ACACATTCCGAAATTATTTTTACTATGACTTTGTTTATTAATTTATTGTCAAACCTTTATTTAATTCTATTAATATTTTCTCACAGGTTTATTATGAAAAAGGTCCTTAAATTTCTTATAATTGGACCTTACTTATGATAAAATGGAAAAACTAATCCCTATAATACATTACTATGTACTTCATGACACTGTTTTCACTTTATATTCGCAATACGTTTCCAAAAATCCAAAACTCCCAGAAAACGGCTAGCAAAAACACCGAATAAATTAACCAAATCAAATAAAGACTCCCATTTGACCAATTATATGGCACTTGTTTACTTTTAACCACTTCCATTAATTTTTAAACATTTAATAGAAAAATATGTACGACTTTCCCATTGGAAGGGGACGCGGACAGCGGGAATCACTCACCTTGCACTCAACGCCTGGCGATAGATTTCCAGCATGACAGCCTCGTGTAGCATCATTTTTTGAACTTTTTGGGTTTCACTTTCCGAACGGATCGCTTAGATTAACAATTAATTCCGTCTGCTCATCGATAGCGAGAGATTTGTTCTTGGAGCCTGTGCTGTGTTTTGTATATTATTTGTGTTCACTTCCAAACATACAATGCGCGCAAAAAAAAACTGATTTTATTTTCGTTTCACCAAATATTGTTCAAATATTCTCGGCGTCTCGTTCGGGGAGTGTGTTTGTGTCTGTGTGTGTGTGCGTGTCAGTTTCGTGTTGGGCTTCTATCAAAAACACACACGTCAAATAAATCAAATGTCACAATGGTTCACGGGTCTCTGGGGGTGGTGGCAAGGGGGAAGGGGAACGGGGAACGGGACGGGAAGGACCGAAACCGACGACTGATGACGAACGCGAATCAATTTTGTGCGTGAGTGTGTGTGTGTTGCTAGAGTTGTTTTTGTTGTCGATGTGTTGTTGTTGTTTTTGTTGCGGTCAAACTGCCGCCAATTTCACTTCCTTCAGCGTCTTCTTCTTTCGCACACGAACGTACCAAACACAACAACAGATGTAAGAGTGCGAGTGTGTTGGTGGGGCTACTAATTTAATGATTTACTGACGGACGGCTTGCCACAAGATTTATGCCCATTTACTTTAGCTTTGTGTGTGGAACTTTGCGATTTTTTGTATACACACAACTGCAGGTATTTACTCGAAACTATTTTCGACTTCTTCCTATTTGCACTTTGCTCAATCGTATCACCGTTAATTCAGCGGAAAATCCAACATGATGCGACATGATTTCGTTCAGTCAGTTTTTCGACTAAAACATCTTTTTGACAATTGGAAACGTCGAGACATCGGCAGCGCTATCAAAATGAGTGCCGAGAGCGCGAGAGAACGACGCGCGAGAGCAACGAGCGACATTTTCCCCATTAAATTGATATATGCCGGCAGAGAAGAGCGTGGAGAGAGAAAGACAGAAAGAGAGGGGAACAAAAGCGAGAGCAAGACAACGCCTGCGCGCTCTCATCCGTCTCTCTGGTTGTGGTTCAACTTTGTTTTGATTTATGAGAAGCTGAGCTTGAAACGAAACCGAAATGAAACAACTGCAATGTGAGAGCAAGATAAGGGGCGAGAGAGAGTGGGAGAGAGAGACCAGGATTGCAGCCAGAGAGCGAGAGCAATGTGTGACAGGTGTTTGTGTGTGGGCCGGTCACGTCTGTGTGTGTGCGTTGGGAGGGGGTGGTATTTGTATTTGTATTTCCTCTGGTCAAACGCCGACTGCGCTGCCGGCGTCAGCGCTGCTGCCGCTTAAATCAAGGTTATTTATTGAAATTGAAAATGAAGCAAAGTGTGGGCGAGAGGCAGAAAAAGAGAGGGCAAAGAGACAGAGAGAGGCGGAGAGAGAGAGAGAGAGGCGATGTTAAAGCCTTTTCATCACTTCAAGAGCATTAATTTCTGCGCTGCGTTTTTCTTCCTAAAAAGTTATTGCTGCCACCTCTCTTCCTCCCCTCCCCCCCAGCGACCCTTGCTGGCATGCGTGACCACGGGAACAATTGTTGCATGCACGCCGCAAAATAACGGCAAATGCCACGAAGGGTGAGTAAGATGGCAGCGAAGATGCAGATTTGTGTGCACTAGAAAGGGATGAAGACAAGCGATTGAGGACTTTGAAGAATTCACGAAACGTATTTTCGATTTGTTTTGAATGTTTCTTTTTAAACTGCCCAAGTCAGCCTCGGCTTTTCTTTATTCTGTTCATTTCCACTTTTGCAGCTCTCCTTTGTGTCCTTATCGCTTTCCCCACTGTAATTATTTTCCAATATTTGTGCGCAGACAGCCATTACGCATCTTTATTAGTTTTGTGCTTTGTCCCCAGCGTTTAAAACTTGTCTGAGAAAAAAAAAAACTGTAGAAAAAAGATACAGGAGTACACACACAAATCTGTGAAATTGTTAAGGACATGTCTGAGGTATTTATTCTAAAATGCAATAAAATTAAGGTACAAAGGTACATTTAATTTTAACACCAAATTTAGTTTTTGTGTTTCACTTGGTACACAAAATATACCCTAAGTTATTTATTAAAAACAAGAAATGAAGCTAACTTCGGTACAGCGAAGTTTGTATACCCTTGCAGTTTGAAATTTAACACTAACATGAAATACATATAAAATTTTGATTGAATTAAAAACATTTTAAATGCCAACTTTCATAACATTCACCTATACGTACATACATATGTATATATTACCTTTAAAGTTTTACAGTTGCAGTTCAAAACTCACAGTTTTGCATTTTCCCATATATTTAACGTTCGTTTGTATGACAGCTATATGATAGAGTGATCCGATTTTCATAAAATTAATTCTTCTCTATAGGGTCAGAGATGACTCCTTCACTGCGTTGCAAACATCTGACTAAAATTATGATACCCTGCAAGTGTACATATAAAAAAAGCGGAAAGAAACTGAGGCGAGTTACTACAGGACAGGAAATCTCATGCGACTATAGGGACGGATATGACAGTTTTTTCCGTATAATACTCTTCCCTTTAATACTCGCGTATAACCCCCTCACACTGCCATCTTTCTGTGTCGCTGATCATGAATCCTAAGTTCGTAGACTTCCATCCTTTAACAAATTTGTTGTTGGTTAAATATTTCATTATTTTAAATAATTGTTCTAATATTAGTACTAATTTATAAAAAGAAGTTCCTGAAGTTAATAGTTTACTATACACATGTATAACCTTATTTAACGATTAAAACACTATAATTGGCATAACGCAATATAAATATCAGAAAAAGTGTAAGAGATGAAATAAAATAGAAAATAAAACTACTTCTGTACTTCGAAGTTTGTATACTCTTACAGTTTGCAATTGAATAATGAAATATCGATTGGTCCAAAATTTATATAAAAAAATAGGCTTTTCTTAAAAATCTTTTGAGTCAGGAATTCACAATGGGACGTTATTATATTTCAGAGACAACAGAATTTCCCAAAGATTACTTCTTGTACCGCCTTTTACTAGTTGTTCCCCTTAAAAACTGTATTGATTAAACTTCTTTCATAATCATTACATGTACATATATATGTACAATTATTTTGCGTTCACTCTTAACTAAAACATTACACAAAGAA
The DNA here is from genome assembly GCA_018904745.1 of Drosophila orosa. Taxonomy (NCBI): domain Eukaryota; kingdom Metazoa; phylum Arthropoda; class Insecta; order Diptera; family Drosophilidae; genus Drosophila; species Drosophila orosa. Next base: position 3,603 of record JAEIIH010009003.1, read on the forward strand.
AACACTTTTTATAATTTATGAGGGACCTTAAATAATCATTATGCTTATACCCCTGCAGGGTATTATAATTATAAGCAAACAATTTGTATATTTTCCCATAGTGCAATGGATACAGTTTCTAAAACTGCCCTTATAGATTCAAAAACATTCCGATGTAATTTTTCCAGTAAAAGAAAAAAAAAACAAAAACTCACAAAAGCACGTGGAACGTGTCCATGTCCGGATGACTGACAGCAGCTGGCGCTGCATTTTGGCCACAATTGTCAGGTGTCGCGATATTCGAGCGCCTGTCAATCCGATTTCAGTTAGATTGGTATTGAAGGTATTAAAAAATGTTACATTATGTTTACATATTTTCTTTGTATTTAAATGCATTTTATTATAATTATATTTAATAATTAATAAATCTGCAAGGAAGACAATGGATTTAGTGCCAGCCTAAGAGTTTAGTCAATCTGGAGATAAGCTAAGCTAATGACCAAGATGACAGCATGATGAAGACGATGAAGAGGGCGATCCAAGCGATGATTTCATAAGACATCATCGGCGGAACCGGAAGCTCATTTCAGTCGGTCACCTAAAAGCAAAAGCTTAAGATTAAGTTGGTAAAGACCAAGTTGTCAATAAAGATTGAGTCGCAGGCAGTTGCCCATAAAAAGTACCATTATGGCCACCTAGCTCTGATTTGTATAAAGTGCAAGGATACGATAATCAATCAGCTATGGCAATTGCGCCAATAACGACAGCGACAAACGTTCTATTTATGACACCGGGTAATTATTACCAATTATAGATAAAATATCAATAGACCGGCATAGAGAACAACATACCGGTCAGCGGTCTTGTCTCCATCTCCATCCGCAGGCCGACCGGAGAGTCACTTTTGTTCTCCACCTAGACGACGGTCATTATGTCTGCCGCATCGGTTGGATACCTTTTGAAGATCTCATCGTACTTGGCCTCCGAGTCTCCAGGACTATATTCCACATGGTTGTGGGCTGGTAGGACACATTTAAGTTTGAGTTTCGATATTCTGGCTGGTGTGGTCCCTGAGATCAGCGATTATTATACTAAAATATTTGACTGTGCTAAGGACTTCTAATTAAACTGAAATGCTTCCATGTTTACACTTTTTAATACATATATTAAAGTAGCCATTATTGCTGATCAGGGAATAGCCCGCCATTCCATTCCATTCTGCCCCACGTTGCATTGATTTTCCCCGCGAACGGCAATCTCAATCATGTCCACTGCGACTTCTACTCAAATCCCCTCCTTTCCCACTCCTTTGAAAACTGCTGGCCGTCAGTCAGGTTCCTGCAATTGCATCCAGCAGGCAGCTGGTGGAAGCTGCCAATTCGCTGCCACAAATGTCATGTAACGCGTCCGTTTTTCTATTGCAACAGAAAAATTTTCGAGCCTGGAAAAACCGCTTCCCACATCCGATGTTGCTGTTGTTGTTTAGGCAGCGGTTAACGACACAAACCGAATTGACACACGATTTTTATCACAAGCTGCAACTTCCTCGGGACTCCACGGAATCGTTTTCAGCCCCACACTGCCCCTGTCCATCTGTCAAAAAATGGGGAATGCAAAAAAATTCCTGACACCTTTCTTCGCGTTGACTGACGCGACCAGACGACAACCGCAGCGACAATGGCGTCGCCGATATTCCATAAAAATGCAGGCGCCAGACCATTTGCCCTTAAATTTAGACAGAGCTACATTTCATACAACTCTCGAATGCATTCTGCAGAAATAACCATATGGAAATTGGCCTGAATGGCAGCTACCTAGCTGCTGGCACTGTGGTGGAGTCAAAAATTAAATGAAATCTATCCAACAGTTTGAACATCCACGAATTATGATTTCGGCAAATGTTTACGAGTTGTGCGTAGAAGGTAACTGTCAGAATTTCTCGCCCAATTTTTGAACAGTTTTCCAGCCCCGGGTGTTGTTTCTACATTCTCCTGGAGATTTCAATTAATTCACTTCATGCAGAAGGTTGAGAAATGTTCAGATACATATGTTAAAGCAATAAGAGGGCTTTGTTTTTTATTGAATATTCTATTTTAAAGCTCTCTAGCATCCATTACGCTAAAATCGTCTACAATAAACTTAATTTTGAATAAGAATTCCTATTTATCATTCCTGTTAAGAGTCTACTGGAGCTGGTTAGCCAGCTTAGAACTTGATAAGATCTCAGCTATTGTCAGCTATTGGTACATACATTTATAATTTTTAAACCATTTCCTTTTACAAATCCACGGTAACATCGCCATAGCTAACAGGAACATTATACAAGCTTAGCAAACATACGTCACCATTCATCAAATGATGAAGGACTGGGAGTCCTTTGTGGATGTGCCATTTCCCTTTTCCCACTCACCAGCTCCGCTGCAACTGTCTAGCAGCATCAAACCAGACGAAAACACAACTCAAAATACACTTCATCTGCATAAACATTTGTGGAGCCATTGAAAACCAAACAAAACCAACTCAGGAAACAATAATAAGATAAACAAAAATATGCGAAATGGTCGTGTGTCTCGACAATAAAATACCCGGTTCTGAAATTATTGCTAATCAGCACACAGCTAACAGACGTATCATAAACCTTTTTATTGATATTTTAATATTAACGAGAAAATAAATTTATTTTTTTTCCTTCTCAATGTTTTTGAAAGCTCTACTTTCGTTCCCATATCCTAAATGACTGTGAATTATTTTTAAAAAAATGTTGACACACTGAAAGTAAACGATCAAGACCCAGAAAATTCCAGGATCATTTTGAAATCAATTTCAAAAATTATTACAGTAACTTTATCTTAAGAAACTTTTGTTTCAATTGAATGGAAAATAGATTGATATTCTTTTTTATTATTCTAAATTAAATGTATTAGAAAGTTAACAAAAATTCTGATTTAATAATAAGTTTTGGTTTAAAATAAATAACATAGTATACTTTTGAACAGCATTTTAATTGGGTTTATTTCCTTTATTGGTACTTCCGAATTCCCTAAAAGGATAAGACTTTCTTGTCAGGATAAGCTCTTAACATTTTCTTTAAGTGAAACCCCGACGATAATTGTGTGACCGTTAACTAAGCAATTGCCTTTGCCAAAAAAACAATGAGGAGCATTTTCGAGAATGAAGGGAGGAGTTGCGCTTGCAACTCTGCCTCCGAAATTCAAATGGTGGCAAGGAGGCACTGCCTAGGGCTGGGGCTTGGTGGGCAAGTGGGTAAGTGGTAGGTGGAAGTGGCACATAACGAGCCCAGAACACTAAACTCCAAAACTGAATGAATGAGTGTCAAGTGTGATATATCACCGCAAAAACAAGACCATAAGCATGAGTGATAAACGCTGTTGAGCTTGGTTAGCGCATTGCTCCGCACACACACTGTCACAAACAGTGTGTCAGCACAGACACATGCATGCAGTCATAGACATGTCAACATGTTGATGATGGTAACTAACTAGAGCAAGAGCCACCAGGAGACTGCCGCCTGATAGGAGGGGGGGCATGGGGCTACATGGAGCCAGGACCCGGGACCCGGGACCCGGTACCCGGAATGGATGTGGCACTGAAACTGGAGGCCCGAGTCGGGCCTAGGCGCGATAAAGCGATGAGGACGACAGTGGAGCTGCCAGAGATGACGGGGGAGTTGCTATGAACGGAGCAGGGCAGGGGAACGAGCAGCTCCAAAAACATCAAAACTCGCGCACACTGCATCAATAATATTTAGACAAGTAAAGCATTTTTAAGATGCCATAAAAATGAGCTAAACTGATAAAAGCAAAACCAATATGTTAAGAAACCTTTACATTTTGCAAATTATCCTTTTAAACATTTCGAAGATTATGTATTTCTCTCTCATTTACGAAAAACCGCAGACTTTGACCCCTTTGGACCCACTGTGCCGCCTGAATGTTTTGTGCAACATACTGCGGCAATCACATGTGATGAACTGCAAAATGTCACAGGGCGAGGGATGGTAATTGGGGCTTGGGGTGGTGTTCAGGATGGATTTTCAGAACAGAGGAACAGAGCGCTGTGGCCACTGTGTGATGATGCCCTCTGCTCCTGATGTGGCTGTCCTTGTTCCTGTTTGTTTGGTGGCTGATGCCGCTGCCATTGCCGTTGCCGTTGCTTTTGCTGTTGCTGTTGGTGTTGGTGTTTTGACAAAAAGGCGGCAAGGCATTTAAGCCGAAAACAAAAACTGGCAACTAGGAATTCATTGGCCAAAAACAATGCAATTAATTTCACTTACCCGTCACCGTTCTGCTGCTGGTCTCCTTCCCTGAGTGATGATGATGCCGCTGCTGTGTCGTCTGTCAGCCTTGAGTGTTGCTGCCGTGCTTGTTGCTCGTCGCTAGTTGCTGGTTGCTGGTTGCTGGTTGCTGGTTGCTGGTTGCTGCTGGAGTTGTTCCTGCTGTTCCAAATCCAGTCGAGACTTTATACACTCGTCCAAGCTCGGAAGTGCCGACGGACGAGGCTGTTCACAGAGAGGTGATGAATTTCATAGTAGTTGATTTCATGATTGCCGTTGTTGGTTCTTTTATGGCTGTTTCTGCTGGCAGTCAGTCAGTGAGGAAAAAGGCGCCATATATTTTTGTCTGCTAAGCCAAGGTACAGGTTGCATGGCCTAAGCAGTATCTCCTACACAAAAATAAGTACTACCTATTATCAAGGCTGTCACAGAAGTACCTTTAAATATAAGTTTTGATCGAGGAAATTGCAAATTACTAGAGACTATAAATAATATACATTTATGAACAATCAAAAGTCATATTAGATATTTAGGTATATAATTTAATTGTGATCAATGACTTCTATTTAAATGCAATTTATTAATTATACATTTTGAATAAGTTCAAACTATAATGTCACCGCTGTCATGCATCACTTCGGGACAGTCTCTCATATGTTCACTGACTTTTTGCAATTGTCAACTTTAAGTTTATTGCTGCAAACACGAGTGCTGCTGTCGTTGGTATCCTTGTTGCTGTCAGCTACAGTTTTAGATTTTTTTTGTGTGTTTGTTTGTTTGCCGTTTAGCTGGAGAGCCGCATTATGGCCGCATGTCAGGCGGTGCGACATTGTCTCGTCGTGAGTCCTTCAGCGCTGCGCCAGTCGACACCCATCTGGCCGGCCAGGTGTCCTCTCCCTGTCCTGTCCCCGATTTGTGGTCCAAAGGCAAATCTGAGCCATTTGCATTGTGGCTGTTGACCGTTGGCAACCGATTCTGGCCGAGTTGAGCGACCACAAAGATCCGGTTGTTTCCGCTGATGTTTGTGTCAACACCGTTTGAAATCACCGTCCAATGCTGCTTAATGTTTTTGCGGATTCAAGCTCTAGTGGCACTTGATTTGTCGCACTTGAGTGATGACATTTTGATGGTTTCTGATCAGATACATGAGGGGCCAGGATTGATTTGTCGTAATTGGTTATAATGGAGACTGACTTTGACTTATTCTCAAAATTAAAGAATTACTTAATTCCCATTGAGCAAAAGACTTGCAACCTTTGTTTGCTTTCATTTTAAAATTAATAAATGCAAATAAAACATAAAATACATATTTATAACATGTAAAATTGATCTAAAAATGGGGCAAGTTGCAACTCTACACCCCCATGGTTGTGGTTTCTGGCCTGTCGCTTGCCCCAAGACTGGTTTTAATCATTTGCATCGAAAGATCAAAGCCAAAAACAACACAAAAAGGTGACAAATGACATCGTCGACTCAAAGTAATTTCTTTCAATTAGGAGGCTGCGCAGGCGCAACTACAGAGGTCTTGGGCTTCCGACCGTCCGCCACTTTTGTCCGCCTCTGACATTGACATAGCGCACGGACATAAGCGGTACAGTGGGCCCTGCCTAGGCTGCTCGGTCCCACTCTGTTGCGAATCAAATCAAGCCTCCGTTGTCAGTTATTAATGCAGCACATTTTGCGCCTTAATGGCTAATTCAAAAGTTGACAGATGTGTGTAATTTATTCGCACCTCTCTGGGCATCTCCCTTCCCCGGCACGGCATTGATCCTTTAGGCCCGGCCCGCTTCATACTTTCTGACTGCTTGATAAACGATCCTCGCATTGTGGTGTTGAAAAATGTGGCTGGAAAAATAAGCCAAAGGAATATATGATGAGGCCATCACGATTTCAGCTGAAGATAACCAATGAGACATGGCCACAAACAAGCCAGGATCTTCTCGAGCAGAGAAAAAAATCCAGAGGGCTCAGATTGATTATGATTATTATTAAAAAAAGTTTAGTAAAGTTGGAACTTTATGTCTGTTATATGCTCTTAATAACATAAATAATTTCTGTGCTTTAACCCGACTGAACCATTTAATAACCTGAAGATTGGCTCAACAAACTCTACATTTACGCATAAATTTAATGTTTAAATTAAGTTTCAGAAATTCCAGTTTGCTTCTTATTCTGGTCGAATATCTAATGCATTCGGTTATGCGGAATGGGGAATGAGCCGTGGAAATGCTAATGATACCATCAGGGCCAGTTAAGAGTCCGGCCACACACTCGAAATTAAAACCAGAGCATACAACTTAAGTTAAGACACTCAAAAATGATTAAGAAATGCGCAAAAGAATGTAAGGGCGCCGCAAAAGGAAGAACCGAAGCAAAACCAAATGAAATGGGAAGTTAGAGCCAGGACCCACAACTAGGGCCAAAACCAAGAGCCACGCCAGTGATGGAGCGAATGATATGCCCGCGGGAATTGTTGCTGCTTGCGAAGATGAAGACGAGGCCAAGAAAGGAGCCGCAGCAGGAGGAAAAATGCAAAGAGCCAAATGAAAAGCCAGGCGGAGAGGGCCCGGGCCAATGGCAAATGAGCCAGGCATGAGGAAAACATTTTGTAATAATTTCGTTTTGCAAATGACGTGCGAGTAACGAAACAAAAGAAATTAAATTTAACATACAAAGGAACTTCTGGAATAGGGATGAGACGGCTTGAGATGAAAATGGGAGCTGGGAGCTGGGAACTGGGAACTGGAAATGGAAATGGAAAATGGGAGCTGGTGGTGCCAGAGGCGGGCGCCTAATGCATTATGAATCGGATATCTGAGGCGGCAGCGCTGGGGTCCGACCTGAACCTGGAAAAAACTATTCTGCAGATAAAGTGCCGAACTCGAATTGCTTTTTTAATGTCAACTCCAGCGCAGGGAGACACTGAGAATTATATTATGAATGAAATTGAAGCCGGGCAGAGCAACTTGGCGGAGAAAACAGCAACAGCACGGGAACCAGAGGTGCAATAAAATTTTTGCTCGCTAATGTTGCCAGGACTCCCTTCTGACCCACAGTCCACAGGCCACTGCGATAGCCGGCAGACAGGCGTTGATAAAAACTCATTTCAACTGATGGCTCAAGTCCCATGCCGAGTGCCCTTTGCTAGCTGAAGCGTTTTTTTTCTAGCCAGGCACAGTGGTTGAGGATGGTTATTAATATTATTTTTAATGTTGGGAAGAGTTACAGTAAGGATAAACTAATTACAACAGGGCAACATCAATTAATATATAATATATTTAGATTCGAAATGTAAAGAGTATTAGTGGTTTTAGTCATAATTAATTAAATCCAGTCATTTCTTCCAGTGCTTCCTCAGTTTGCATTGCAAATATTTCATGACCACTGTGCGTTGGCTACCAATGGAGCGAACACTTTGACGACTCCTGACATGACGAGTGTGAATGCCCAGTGCCAGACACCTCCACGTCCTGGCTTCTGCCCTTTCCCTGGCCCCACACAGTTCTCTGTTCTACTCCTGGTTCTCGTCCTTGTTTCTGATGGCAGTCGCCATCGTTGCCTTATATTTTAATATATTTGATACAGACCATTACTTTTAACGATTATTTTCTAAAGTAATTACGTTTCAAGTACGAAATATGAAGAAGCGACGGGCAATGGGCAATGGGCAACGGGTCGAGCCAACTGGCCAAGAACCCACCGCTTACATGGCTGCCTGTCGCATTGAAATGAAACACTCTCGCCGAGGAGGCGAGTCGGAGTTTCGAGAGCTCAACGCGATGGCTCTGCAAACGACAACATTACGAGGCCCAACCTTGCACCCACCTCCGCTCGAACCCCTTTCATGAGGAATGAATTAAATAGTGTAAAAAAAAAAAACAACGAAGAAGAACGTCTCATCAAGTTGGGTTCTCGTTTATGGCAATTTTTAATGAATATTGCTTTCGGCTTTTAATATTTGCCGGTAATGCCACGAGGTCTAGGACTGAGGTGTTGCCAAGGCTGAGAATTACCTAAACGCTGGCAGCCTGAGGCCCCTAAAACTAACAATTGCCTTATAACTTTATTAGCAATTCAGGTGTAAGCTGATGGGTTCAAAGGAGTTTGTAATGTGATGTTTGGGAATAGTAATGAGGAAGCCCAAGATACGCGAGTAGGGAGAAAGTGTCTATGGTTGTTATTAAAACCATTTTTTAATAGAATTATCTGCAAGCAATAGTTAGGAATGTCAATTTCCCTTCATGCCTTTATAATGATTAACTATGCTGTAAATCAAGGTAATTAAAGAAAATAATACTTATCTAGCATATACAGGTTCAAATAGATTTTGATGCAAGGGTTCAGAGTGCAGACAGAAAGGAAAGTTTAGACTTTGATAGCCCACACAAACAGAGCCCCAACAATGAGAATGTGAAGTAAGCGGCCAAATTATACCGCTGAGAGTAATTTACGTTGGTCTTCTTCTTTATTGCCCCTAAAAAATAAAGCAGACCACAAAAAACGACGTACTCTGCGACGGGATGGAAGGTAAACCCCTTTAGTCCAGACTTTGTTTAGCATTTCATGATGTAATTGCCGGCCGGCCAGCCAGCCAGCCGGCCTCACCTCTGCTGTCCGTGTCGATGTCCATTACCTCTGTGTCCGACCCACCCTCCGCACTGGATTTGTTTTGTCTTTGTCGGACTGTTGGTGATTTACAGACACTTTGACGTCCGTCCGGGTGACGGTTGACCCATTAGTGGGCGAATGCCCAGAAGAATCAACCCTTGAGTGGTCGAGCAAAATCATGAAATCATTGTCAGAAGATGTACCATGCATTATCCATTCAAAAGGACCTCAAAGCTGGTTTTGGATTTTCTGGCTCTCTTGTTATTCTTCGTCCCTGTGTGAATCGGGCAATGAGTGATTTCAGCTGGCGTGGATCCATCTGGGACCTATTCTCATCAATAATTTAAGCACACTTTTGCAGCAGTATTGCTGTTCGTGTTTCTATGCGTAAAAATTAAAAAAAAAACGTTAGTTCAAGAGTTGTATTTGGGAATGGCGAATGGGATGCAAAGTTCTATAGTCTTTGTTTTGCAAATTGAAATTAACTTTGACAGTCTGATTTGTATTCTGGTCCTGTTGGTAAAATATACTTTTTTGATCCAAAGTTCGATCCAAAGTTCAGTTACCTTTTAATTTTAAGTTCGATATCATTACCGTTTTTTAACTTCATCTTTTGAGGGTCTTGTCGACTACAATTTAACCTGTACAACATTATTAAACAAACTTGTGTAGTAGCAAGTCGAAGCTTAGTTAGTACACACATTTATTCTTAGCCTCAATTGATTGTTTTTGGCCTAAGGCCGGGTCAGAACAGCTAGACAGGTCACATAACAATTGGACTTGAACTCTGGCTGGACTTTGGGGCTCTGTTGGGCTTCTTTTTTTAGTCTATGGGCGATTGGTGAGAGGGCCTTGACTGCTGGTCGTTGGGCATCTTCAAGTGTAATTGGCTAATTGATTTCGATTCGTTTGGCGCTACTCGGTTCACACGTTCCCGCCGTCATTACAAGGGGAATAGCTAACGTTAGCAGGACCCTTGGCTTGTCATTATTTGTCCTTGTCTATCTGGGATTTTACCAGGATCTCGATTTTTCGTTCATTTTTCCTTTGATTTCATTCTATTGCTAATTTAGAAAAGACGCAGACACAGCAAACCCGTGCCGGACAAAAGTTATTCGTCTTTGGGGTTGCTCCTTGATTAAAATGTTCTCGAGATTCCCCCAAGTCCAACGCTCCGCCAGCCTCCACAGCTGGCCACAAGTATTTCTTTTAAGTGAAATTGTCATCAAGTGTCTGAGCAATTTTCGATGTGTGCAAACAAGTGCAAGTCCCTGGGCCAAGCTCTCCCCCTTAACTGTACCACACCAATCCTCTCGCCAGCATCCTCGCAGTGCCCTGCTTTTAATTACGGGCGACAACAACTCGAATCGCAATGGCCAAGTCGCAATCGGGATCCCAAGTCAGAGCCATCAGCGTCATACGTAGCATCACCAGCAGAAGTGGCAGAAGCATCCGCCAACTGGAAAGACAGCTTAAAAAATCAGTGTTGTTCTAAGCAGGACAGGGGCGGCGAAAAATGATGACTTTTCAAGGGAAAGGGGACTGAAGCGTAAATTTTATTAAGAAAAATAAATAATTAAATTACTCAGTATCTTGGAAAGTCTAAGTATCTTTTGTTTTTTAATCTGGTCTTTTTATATTTCAGGTATCATCCAATGAGCTAAGGTATAGCTTTGCCATCGTTACATATGTTTTGCTAATTCTTTTGTAGCTGATCCATTTCAAAATGGATGAATGATAGAAATGATAGAAGATATGTAGTTGACTATTTCTAAATACATAAATATTAATTTTTCCATTTTTTGGTATCCATATTACCAGATTTAAATACTTGCCAAGATATATGTTAGAATTGGAAGGAGCTACTACCCCCCCCTTAGGGCACACCCCTGGTTGAGGGCGAAACAACATAAATTCTTTTTCAATCTTTGTCTTTCCCTGACTTTTGATGAGAAATGAGAGCCGAAGAATCTGCACTGGTTACTTTCAAATGCTCCACTCGTATTTGGAATGGCCCCCAAAAGTACTTCTTGCCAGCGGGAAAACCCACATGGAAGGGGGTAGCGGTCGTCGTGTGTACTTGTTCTTGGCTGTGGACTTGGACATGGCATTTCATTTCCCACAATACCCACGAATTGATGCGAAAATTGATTCGGTTGCATGTGACATGTTTGCTGAATTGTTTCATTGCTGACAAAATCGAAGCGAAATGAAGGAAGGGGGTCGCGCACGTTGTAATTATTGCGAGAAATGCAACCCAAGGACCGCACTCCCCTCCACCGGACCCAAACTTTTTAAGGAATCGCGCGCAAATCTTTTACAAATCAAAAGCATACCAAATGTAGCTTTGAGGCTAATTAGTGCGGTCACTCGGCTCGTTTCGGTTGGCTTTTTCCCTTTCTTTCCTCCTCGTGCTCTTTAAGAGAGTATTCTGGATTTGTCATGGAAGAGGTAACATGAATGATATTGAACAAAGTATAACGCTTAATTGTATTATGTTACGAAGATTTGGGATTAGTTTTTCTGCGTAATCTTGACACCTTATTGTATTTAAGGGAATTCAAAGTTCGGCTTGTTGAAATTGGCCTGCTACCACGTTTTTTTTTAATTAGAGAAGCGAAAGGGACAAAGATGCGTTAGGACAGCCGCAGCGTGAGGACAAACAAAAGATATCAAGAATTTCATTTCTTGGCCGTCGCGGAGGCGGCAATTGAAGCTGTGAGCTGTGAGGAGCCGGAGCCAGAAGGAGGATGGCCACAAGACCACAGCGGTCATCACTGGAAGAGTTGGGGGCGACACAACGCATTTGGCTAAAATAAAGAAAATGCCAGCGAATTAGAAGGCAGCCGCGGCAGCTGGAGCGGTATGAATTGCCCATGTCCAACGGCACATTCCTCCTTCCATCCCTCAGCGTCCTTCTTTCTTTATATTTTTTTTTTTTTTCGAGAGATGCGCTTTAAAATTCCGCTGATAACAGCTAACGGCGGCCAAGGAGCAGGGAGCAGCAGAAGGCGTCAGTGTCAGCGGCAGGCATAAGAAATGTGTCCCAAGCAATTAGTGTCCCCAGATTCCCTTGGATTTCCTTTGGCGGCCAGACTTTGGTATTTGGAAACTGGGGAAGAAACCAGGCTTGAATAGCATAGGAAACTATTGGATTAAAAAGGCTAAATTAAATACTAATTCCCAGAATTACAAAATATGTTTAACCTAAGATCTATCCCGTCAAATCTTGTAATATCCGTCATGAAGCTCCTTATTTATTTATTAAGAGTGATCTTAATAGAACCAACGGCTGAATAATTGGTGGTATTAATATATAAAATGTATTTTCCTTATTATTTTCATACCCCAAACGATGGGTGTCTATCGGCACCATCAATCGAGCACTCAATGATTGATACACTCGATGGGTCAAGAGATTAAGAATAATATTTCGCTCCATATTATGTGTGCGGCCACATTCCACGCAAACAGTTGAAACAGCGAAAGTTGTTGGGCGGCTGAAATGTGAATGCCAATCGGGCGAATAAATTATAATTCATAAATTAAAAACACTTTCGCTCTGGGGTGGCGTTGCTCCAAATATACATTCGCCGCAACCGGCAGACACCCAGATATTGGCATAATTTATTTCCCCCGAGGTGCGAAGAGATGTCTGCCCCCGGCCCCACGCCTTTGGCGTATATCAAAACAAACAAATCATCAATCAGGTGATCTGCAAGCAGCCACATAGCAGGCAGCCCTGGTCCCGGGGAGCTGTGGGAGTCTCGCCGCAAGCTGGGATATCTTTGACAGTTTGGCCAACTAAAATAAGCAGAGGATCTCGAGCGGCAGCAGCTGCGATACTCCATTCCACTCAGGCAATCAACAGGCTCAGCCTCTTGCAGACCAGCGTTTTCCGCCACTTCAACGCCAAGATCTACGATCTACTCACCAGCAGTGTGCATTCGTGCCAGAATTTGTACAGCACCGGCCAGTGCAATGGAATCAGGGAAATTAATAGTTGGAAAGAGGTATTAGAGAGGGGCTATTACTTCTCTTCTTTTGTAGTTGTAAACTGTTAATAATTTAGTGTTAATAATTAAGTAATAAAATGTTAAAATAATAGACAAATAATATTATACCAAACACCTATATTGGAATAAGTTACACCATCCGATTGTTTCGAACTTATGCTAGCTTCAAGTTCTTTTTAAGTTTCAAAAGCCAGAGTGATATATTCCTTACATATGTCAATTCGAATGTATGCTAGTTATGCCTCTTGTTATTAACGAGTTCTTAATATTCACTAGACGACTAAATTCCAAATCAATATCAAAGAATTAATATCTTTTTAATTATAATGAATCAGTGTTACCCACAGGTCCGACTCGCGAGTCAGTAAATTACTTTGTCCGGCCACTGCTCAGATATATAGAGTTAACGTTTTTACTCACCAAAATACAGTTCTAGCATGTTCTAACTAAGATAAACTAATATGTGGCCTTAAAAAGTAATCATTGTTTTAAGCACCAGGTATTTTATGATTAAAACTAGCTTTAAATAAATTTTTCATGTTTTTAAGGCACTTTAATTAAAACATGTAGCTCCATAATACTGTCTCACTTATTCATTAAATATTGTATTTAGATTCAACGACTGAATCTAACATTTTGGAGAGCACAGTCGAAATAGAAAGCCAGGGCTGATTACGTAGTCACAGAAGTAAACACATGCGAATGGTAGGAGCTATGCTCTCCCCACCCTGAACCGCTCACTTCCAGTTGCATTCCCCACACAAATTTCCTCCAAAGACATGCAATTATGAAAACTCAAATCAAGTGCCTCGACAGCTCGCAGTGGGAAACTGGAGGGGAAAGGGCGAGGCTTGGGGTGGACCCACCTCGGTGCTGGCTGACAGCCTTGCGATCGAATCAATATCGCATCGTGTGCGGGTGTCCCGAGCCCAAGGAATTTGTTGGCCGAAAGCATGTGTTGGGGTTCGCGAAATGATTTGTTTATTATTCCTGTTGTTGATGTTTTTGTTCGGCATACGATTATATATCTCTCGCGTTTCTTTTTTTTTTTAGTTTCTTGACATGGCGACGACAGCGACAACGAGGCAAGTTCATATAGGAATCGCAGGCGGCGGAGAATGTCGGACAAACAATGGCCAACCTGGCCGGATGAATCCACCAATAAGACGAGCCAGGCCCAGTGGGCTCATCTTAAAAAATTCACGTTTGGGCTGTCCCCGAAAGCCAGCGAAACAATGGCATCCGAATGCTCCGCCAATGGGTGAGGTGCTGTTCTCTCCCCTTGGAGAAGGTGGATCCCGTTCACCGTTTTCCACAGGCCACCGTTGACATTGATACATTGCCGGGCTAAAGCGTTTGATCGTTGTGCTGCCATTGTTACCTTTTTGGTTGGTATTCCAGTCAGTTGCAATGCTTCTGTGCTGCTGCCCATTGGTTCCAGTGGTTGGTCAGTCGAGCCAAATAACAAACTGGTGACGAAGCTTTTATCAGCTAGCCGGATATTCAATACCCTGCTTCCTAGGGAAGGTAGCAAGCGGTTATACTCTCCTAAATATATATAATGCATACTGTAATTTGAAATCATATTGATTTCTATTAAATATAGATATTTTA
>JAEIIH010009043.1:0-15031 GCA_018904745.1 Drosophila orosa
TTTTTGCCATTTTTTCAAAATTTGATAAGGGGTTACATCATTAAAATTTGCAAAAATTGTAAAAAATGTTAATTTTTTAAAATCTAAATTTAAGTATGCAGATTTATTACCCTAATAAAAACTAGCAAAGAAAATCTTTCCCATTTGAAATTAATGCTTTTTTGACCAAGTTATGGTTATTTTAGATTTTGATTTTTTCTTAAAAATTGCATATAAAAATATATATTTAAAGAAAGCTAGTATTTTAGGTCTTCTTGATGGCATAAAATGCACAAAAAGCAAGTGATTACCAACATCCATATTTATCAAGATACGCCATTACAATTAATTAAATAATTAACAAAATATTAAAAGTGTTTTTTAATTTAACGGATAGCGATGAAAAACAATCGATATTAATTACCGATAGTTACATCGATGAACTCACATCCCTTGAACACAGCTGATGGATTTTGTTTAGATTTAGCAAATTGTTGATATCAGGACACAGAAATTCCCTTATTTTTCACCAGGAATAAAAATAAAGCTCCAGCAAAATGGATCCAGCACTGCTTCGCGAACGCGAGGCCTTCAAAAAGCGGGCGATGGCCACGCCCACGTGAGTTGCAAACCACTTTCTTTGTTAAAGATGTATGGAAACCCATAAAATTCCCATAATCCTTTCGAAACAGCGTTGAGAAGAAGACTAAGCCTGATCGCCCGCTGCCACCGCCACCCAGCGATGACTCCAAGCGAAAAATGCGCCCGCCCACGGCTCCCAAGCTGGATGCCACAACGTGAGTTTGAAGTGCGCATTTGGCAAGGTTTGGACTTGGGATTTACCATGTTGCATCCTATTCCCAGGTACAAGACCATGTCAGGCAGCTCGCAGTACCGCTTTGGAGTGCTGGCCAAGATTGTGAAATTCATGCGCACCCGCCACCAGGACGGTGACGATCATCCACTGAGCATTGAGGAGATTCTGGACGAGACAAACCAACTGGATATCGGACAGTCTGTGAAGAATGTAGGCGCACAACGTTCTCCTGCTTATGTTATATGTAATGTGTCAATCATTCCAGTGGCTAAGTGGAGAGGCTCTGCACAACAATCCAAAGATAGAGGCCAGTCCCTGTGGCACCAAGTTCAGCTTCAAGCCCGTGTACAAGATCAAGGATGGCAAAGCCTTGATGCGGTTGCTCAAGCAGCACGATCTGAAGGGTCTGGGTGGTATCCTGCTGGAGGATGTCCAAGAATCTCTGCCGCATTGCGAAAAGGTTTTGAAAAACCGAGCAGCTGAAATATTATTCATTATCCGACCGATTGACAAAAAGAAGATATTGTTCTACAACGACAGGACGGCTAACTTTTCGGTGAGCTTTTCTTAGCTTTGAATTGTTGGGTTTAATGTTGTTTTTAGGAAGTTTTTCCCACAAATGAGAAGGTTTCAGGGTATTTTTTAAGTTAATGGATGAGTTTACTAAACAAAATTAAATTATTATGTAGAACTTTACCATTTACTGACTTGTAATTCAATTTAAAGTAAGATTTTCCTTTGCTTCAAGCAATGATAATCTTAAAAGGGACACGTAACTTAATTTTTATATATTTTACTGACTTGTAATTTAATTTAAACTAAGATTTTCCTTTGATTCAAGCAATGCTAGTCTAAAAAGGGAAACTAACTTAATTTTTCTACATTTTACTTTCAGGTGGACGATGAATTCCAAAAGCTGTGGCGCTCAGCCACCGTCGATGCCATGGACGATGCCAAAATCGACGAGTACCTGGAAAAGCAGGGTATTCGCTCCATGCAAGATCATGGCCTCAAGAAACCAGTTCCCAAGCGCAAGAAGGCGGCCAATAAGAAGCGACAGTTCAAGAAGCCCCGCGACAACGAGCATTTGGCTGATGTTCTGGAGACCTACGAAGACAACACACTAACGCTGAAGGGAGTGAATCCCACGTAGAAGTAGAGTACGCTAAGATTAGACAATAAAAATAACTCTCAATGGGGGGAATAAGTACATCTCGAGTTGGGTAATATAAATTTCTTTCACTGCTATGCTGATTAAGATTTATTTGTGGCTTTGAACTTAAAAAATACAACGCCAAGAACTTGCTGGGAAAGATAATTAAAAAGCAAAACTGTGTAATCTTGTCTTGACACTCAAAGCAACGACTGGTGCGGCGACAATCGATGCTGGTGGGCGACGCAGCTGATAAAACTGGCAGCCGAGGGAAGCCATAGCCTCAGTTTTCATTGAACAGTCCCGTCTAACAGTTGCAATTGGATTCACAAGTACGCGCGGCTTTGGAATAATAACCTAAAATTCATATAACAGGCTTCGGGTTTGATTTTGTAGCGGATTAGGTCATCCTTGTTTTGGGGGTTGTTGGCTGTAGGCAATGGAATATTGTTATTAAATGGGGGAGAACAACTATTACATTCCTTTTTCATTGCAAAAACGTTGCTTTAGGTATTTGTGTGCCGATAATGAATGAATCAGTCGCCATAAAGTTTATTTATAAACTTAAACATTTATAAACATTTATCTTAAAGGTTTCCTACATTTGCATTTACATTTTCGGGTAAATTCTACCTTTTTAGAAAGCAAATTAATTACAAAAAGGCTTAAGAGAGCTAATTTACAAGGAAAGCTTGAGAAAAACTCGAACAAATAGGAATTAAACTGGTATATATACCTCACACTTTCATTATACTTCTTATAAAATTCCCAAAGAAAGGGTATTCAAGTGTAGACTTTCCCTAAAAACCAATCGTTTGTTTACTCTGCTCGCTGGTTTTCTGGCACGGACAATGAGCTCTCTGGCGCAGAGGCACCGCAAAAACTTGTTTGGAAATAACCAATTTGTTTAATTTAAATTCCCGAAGCATTCACCAACGCAGTTGGCTTTGAGAGTGTCTGCATTGAGGTTGGCACAATGAAGCGGTACGCACTAGGAGCAACGCTGCTCCTGGCCCTGGTGGCCCCCCTAATGGCCCACAGTTCAGAGTAAGTTGTATATAATATCCACAATATTTATGGATTAGTCCGTAACCTTTACTGACTTTCTCTTTGTCTTGCTGCTGGCTCGTTTCTCATCCAGCAACTTGGTGGTTTACGGCTACCAATGCAAGAAAGGTCTCTGCCAGAAGGTGGAGCTCAGCGAGGATAACTTTGCCCAGGCCATTAGCCTGCCCGTGTGCCGGCTTTTCTGCGGCAGCACCATTGGCACCGTTTGGCCCAAGCCCACAGGCGCCGTGCGTCTGGACTCGCTGATGCGGCAGGTGGACATCTCGTTTATTGACTTCAAATTCAATGGCACCATTGCCCGCAAGGAGAAACTTTGGAAGGCAGCCGAAAACAGGTGGATGGACTTGCTAGATGCCAAGATTCCCGACCGCAAGATCCTTGCCAGGGGCGGCTATCGCATGTCCGTCAATATCAACACTCCCGACGACGGGGCACCGGCCAAACTCACCCTGGACACCGATGAGAGTTATGTGTTGGACATTGACACGGATGTGTCGGGTCATGTGCTGGCCAACATCACGGCGGCCAACTTCTTTGGCGCCCGCAACGGTCTGGAGACCCTGGCCCAGTTGATTGTCTACGATGATATTAGACGCGAGGTTCAGGTAACCGCCAATGCCTCCATCGCTGACTCGCCGGTGTACAAGTGGCGTGGCTTGCTACTGGACACTTCCCGCAACTACTACTCGGTGAAGTCGATCAAGAGGACGCTGGGTAAGGCTTGTACTTAGTTACTCTTTCCCTAAAAGCTTTATAATCCTCTTCCCACCAGAGGGCATGGCTCTCGTGAAGCTCAACACCTTCCACTGGCACATTACGGACTCGCACAGCTTCCCCCTGGAGGTGAGCAAGCGCCCGGAGCTCCACAAGCTGGGTGCCTACTCCCAGCGTCAGGTGTACACTCGCCGCGATGTGGCCGAGGTTGTGGAATACGGCAGAGTGCGCGGCGTGCGCGTAATGCCGGAGTTCGATGCACCGGCTCATGTGGGCGAGGGATGGCAGCACAAGAACATGACCGCCTGCTTCAATGCCCAACCTTGGAAGAACTTCTGTGTGGAGCCACCGTGCGGACAATTGGATCCCACCGTGGAGGATATGTACAATGTGCTGGAGGACATCTATGAAACTATGTTTGGTCAGTTTGATCCCGACGTATTCCACATGGGCGGCGACGAGGTGTCCACCAGCTGCTGGAACAGCAGTCACACCATCCAAACGTGGATGAAGAAGCAAGGCTGGGGCCTCGAGACTGCCGACTTTATGCGCCTGTGGGGCCACTTCCAGACGAATGCGCTCAGTCGGGTGGACAAGGTGGCCAATGGCACGCACACACCCATCATTCTGTGGACCAGCGGCCTGACCGAGGAGCCCTTCATCGATGAGTATTTGAACCCGGAGCGCTACATCATTCAGATCTGGACGACGGGCTTGGATCCCAAGGTGAAGAAGATCCTGGAGCGGGGCTACAAGGTGATTGTGTCGAACTACGATGCCCTGTACTTGGATTGCGGCGGTGCCGGCTGGGTGACCGATGGCAACAACTGGTGCTCCCCCTACATTGGCTGGCAGAAGGTGTACGATAACAGTCTGAGGACCATTGCCGGCGACTACGAACACCATGTGCTGGGCGCCGAGGGAGCCATCTGGTCGGAGCAGATCGACGAGCATACGTTGGACAATCGCTTCTGGCCGAGGGCCAGTGCTTTGGCCGAACGCCTGTGGTCGGATCCCGTGCTGGGCTGGCGGGATGCCGAGGCGCGTCTGCTGTTGCATCGCGAGCGGCTGGTGGAGAATGGCTTGGCCGCGGAGGCAATGCAACCGCAGTGGTGCCTGCAGAACGAGCACGAGTGTCCCATTGATGCGTACGATGCACAAGCGGCTTGATCCGCAATTATTATAGAGTCTTCCCCGATGATAATGGTGGCTATTCTTGTAGTTGTAGTCTAGGTGGCGGTTGCGGCGGCGGCGGCGGGCGTCTTTGGGTGATCGTCCTGCTTCTGCAACTATTCACAGCTCTCTCCTCTCCGCCTGAAATAAATCCGAGATCCAAGGCTCGAAAGTGACCTTACGCAAGTGACTTGTCGTTTATTATCGTTTAGCATAAATGAGATTATTGGCCCTGTGTTGTGCCCAACTCCGTTTCGTTGTGGATGCGATGAAGCCATTTCTAAACTAGTTGTTAGTCTGAGTAAAATGTTTAAAGCCGTAGAAGTTTATGCTAGAATTGTGTGGAACATTAAAATTTCATCGATTCCGATTGCCGACGGAGGAAACAGAGTGGGACACGAGTTATGCCTTCGCATGGGGTGAGGTGGTTGCACTGCCTCCGGCACACAACTCCGCGGACTCTGATTATGTACGTATGAGTTTAAATACTAAAAGCATCGATGCCCTCTACTCGTTCCACTCCTCCTCGTTGCGTCCGAACTTGTAGACCAAACTGGCAAACAGAATGAAGACGTTCTGCAGCAGCAGGGCAACGCCAAACCAGCTCTCCTTTTTCTCTGTTTAGGAATTACAACGTTAGTCAAAGATAAACCCCCTTTTTGATGGGAAACTGTTCTCACCATTGTTGATAAAGTCATCGATCATCACCCAGACGGCGGCTATAATGGAGGCAAAGCCCATGACAAAGCCCACTAGCAGCCAGATCTTGGCTATCCTGGCGCCCGACTCCGATGAGTTCTCTTCAGAAATCTACACGAAACAAACAAACAAAAGGAGTGAGTCATTTTTCGCGCAATCTACTACGGTTTCCTCTGCCTTACATGCTCCCCCTTGACGGCATTCACCATGCAGAAGCTGATGGTGCCGAATATCCCAATGAAGACATGTCCTGTGGTTATCTGGTGCTTGCCGTCAATCGACATGGCATCAATAAGGATCCACCATCCTGCGAAAAACTGCCGAGGCGAAAAAAAGAAAATTGCAATGTCAGAAGGATGGAAACTGTGCGGCTTGGCGGCCTTTTTCTCACCAATAGCCCAGCTATGAGGGAGGAATTCTTGTTCCTTGCGGATTCAGCAGTGAAATAGGTAGCAACATTATCTAATAGGCCCATTGTTTAGCTTTTAAAACGTAATTTAATTTATTCTGATAAGTTTCTTGTTTTGACGCACAGGGTTGTCGTTGTATACCGCAGACTAGTGGTGTGAGAACACCATGGGGTACTTGTATCGATACTTCGATAGATTACGTATAGGTGGGCGTGATAAGTACTACGTAACGTAATTTATTTCGGGAGAGATGCAACTTTTCAAAGATATTAAGTAATGTAATGCCTTTTAGCTATAAATAAAACAAATTTTAAAACGTTGCTACCTTTTTTTAAAACTATTTCCCAATTTTACATGTTATCTTTTATCATTTTTCGTGCCGTGATGTAAAATTTACAGCGTGCATGCGGAAGTAAAACCTTACACGCCCATCCCTAGATTTATTTGAATATAACGACAACCCTGGTCAGGGCCCAATTAATTTTCACTTGAATTCCAGTGCTGTTGCGTGCAATCCGCAATTCCTTATTATTTAACACACGATCGCAGCGACACGAGTGTGTGCGTGTGGTCACTTATCAGCTAGAGATTCAGGAGTCTCCTCGCCGCCATGCTAGTCATAAATACCTGTAGAAGCGCCTCCAGGCTGGCCCTCCGCAGCCTCAACCTGCGATCGCCGATCGCCCAGCGCACTTTCTCGGCGGGTCTGGCCCTGAAGCAGAAAGATGTGTAAGTTTCGAATTGAGCAATACTTCGTGTAAACAACATAAACATTAATCAATCGTCGCTTGCAGTGTTAACGTAACCTTTGTGCGGGCCAATGGAGACCGAATCAAGACGTCGGGCAAGGTGGGCGACTCCCTGCTGGACGTGGTGGTCAACAACAGCGTGGATCTGGATGGATTCGGCGCCTGTGAGGGCACCCTGACCTGTTCCACCTGCCATTTGATCTTCAAGACAAATGATTACGAGAAACTGCCCGACAAGCCCGGCGACGAGGAGCTCGACATGCTGGACTTGGCCTACGAACTGACGGATACCTCTCGCCTCGGCTGCCAGATCACACTCTCCAAGGACATGGACGGCCTGGAGGTACATGTGCCCTCCACCATAAACGATGCCCGTGCCGCGTAAGCGGGAAACCTTCGTTATCTATTGTTGCAAATTTTGAGTGCTAATTCGCTTTAGTTTAGTCTAAATAATTGAATGAAATCAATCGTATGTATTGTCCCAGGGACACCGAGGCTCAGGCGACTATTATAGATGCGCGTGCATAAATTCAATGCACGCTGTTGTTTTTTAAAGTTTTTAAGCTCAAAGGTATCTTATCTATCTAGATGAATATGTAAATATGTGTGTTTGCCAATAAATTTACATGTATTTTCGTATGACTTTGTGAAGAGTTTATTTTCGGTTTTGTAGGTATGTCTGCCAAAGATTTCAGTAAAGTCTTTGAATTCGTAGTAGACACATTCATATAAAGAGGTCTATAAGGCCTCCGCTTTCTATTTTGCATGAATTCAATGTACTTTGGGGTTCTACCAAAGTCAGTAGAAGTTATTAAGATGAGTAACATCCATACATTCGTTTTGCAATAACTTTTACTGTCTTTTGCCTTATTTATAGTTTCAAAAAGTTTAGATATTTATTTATTTTTTAATAAATAAAATCGTTTAAAGGTGTTTGCGTATTTTAGACAAGATTGCAGCTCATTAACCGCCTGATAATGTTTCGAAACTGCTGCTCGCTGAATGATAAGGCCAGTTATTCTCGCTGTCAGAATGATGTTGCACTTTTTCTACGCAAAAACCAAGCATGAGTGGCCAGCATTTATTTAATATTTCACTTGCTTCGACCGCAAACTTAGGGTAATAATCATTTGTCAGCATTTAAATTCAATGAATGCTTGTTTAGAACTCGAAGAATTCCCAGGCTAATCGCTGGTATCATTATTATTAGGCACAAAGACAAACTAGTTTTATATTTAGCACCTTTTTTTTGCCCAGAGTCACTTAGTGCCAAAACAAAGTCGGTTATCAAAGGCAACCCGAACCAAACATTTCATCACCCTGATAAAGTTTGCATTAGCTTTGTTTACTGTCTATTATCGGGGGAGATAAGAAAAACGCAGAATGCTTAATAAAAGTAAACTTTTTATTATTTCGCAGCTATCAAATAAAGTAATAAATAAATAATTTAATATATACATTTGCTATATTAACTTATTGTAAACGATTTTCTGCTTTTCCATGTTTGCCGCTCCATCCTTTACTTCGATATTAACTTGCATATGTAACATATCTGTCCGATATCAGATAGCGTTGTGTGTAGTTATATAACTGAAACTTAACAAGTCTGACAATTCAATTTCGCTTCGTCCTAAAACTAGGGAGAGGCATTTAGTGGATAGAGACAGGGCTCTCGGTTTGGGAAAGGAGGAAACCATTTCGGGGGATAGGGTGAAAATAAATAACCGAAGAATAAATAGTCAAGTTGGAGGTGATGATTGATTGGTGATCCTCTCTCGCGAGGATTGCCGATGCGTGATGGGTGCTAGGTGTGTGTTGGTTGCTGAGTTTCTGAAGTGCACATAAAACTGATTTGGTTTTCTGTTCACGCCGATCGTCGTCGCCGATGCTGATGCTGATGGTGATGATGCTTCCCAGATCCCTGATCCTGCGATTCCAGATTAGTTCACATAGGCCATGCCCGCTCCCTTGCGGTCAAAGTGGCGCACGCGGACGAACAGGAAGGCGGCGACTAGAGAGGCCACGGCCAGGACGAGTAGGAGCATCACCAGACCACCGACAAAGCTCGGCACCGACATACAGATGGTCTCCGCATCCGCTGTGCGTGCCGACTGGATCACCACCGTCTCGTTGCTGGCATTGCTGTTCAGCGCAAAGTTCACATCGCCGGGCGCCACCACCTGGATGATCCGGCTGGTGTTCACGTCCGTCATCTCCTGCGCGTTCCGCTTGTAGATCCTCTGCGGCTTCATCACAATGTCCATGGTGTCGCGGCGCCTTCGCACGCCTCGCAGATCGTCCAGTCCCTCCACAGACCTTGGGCGTCCGCCCAACGAGACCAGGTTACCGCCGGCACTCAGGTCATCCTTGCGCTTCACCGTGCTGTACTGGCCGCCCTGTCCCGGCAGTGGTGGCGGTGGCAGTCCCAGCTCGTTGCCGCCCGTTGGCTGCGCTCCCTGCGGCGACTGAGAGCTGGCGGGGCCAGAAGGTGAGGCCGAATCCGCAGTGGGAACCGCTGCCGAGGTCTGGGCCTGTGGCGAGGGCACCACATCATCATGGTTCTCCGAATAAGCGCCGGTGGCATCCGAGGCAGGGTGACGTGGGTCAGGATAGGCAGCAGGTGGCAGGACTCCGGGACCGCCCAGGGCAAAGTCGTTCCTTTCGTAGGCCTCCGGGGGTCCATACTCCTCGGACAGACCGTTGGCTCCAATCTGGGGCAGACCGTACTCGCCGCCCGGCAGACCGGGACCGCACTTGGGCTCGGGGCAGTTGTAGCGGCAGACCTGGATCACGCACTGGAAGTGGACGTTCATCGAGTCGGGGAACTTGAAGGCCTGGAAGTAGGCGAAGCTGACCACGGAGGCGGACGGGCCAAAGTTCTTGATCTTCTGGAACTTGCTCATGATCTTGGGACGGACGACGCAGCCATTCTGGTCCACCAGCTGGATGGGAGCCCGCTTGCCGTCATGGGCCACACAGTTGCGCACCAGCATATCGAACTTGTTCTCATCATCCTTAATAGCCAGCACCATGGTCATTGTCTGTCCAATCTTCACAATGCCCGAGACCTCGGAGGCCCAGGGGCCCTTGCCCACCTGGATCTGCATCCAGCACTGCAGGTTGTCGCCCAGGAAGTTTGCGGTCACGGCATGCAGCATGTCCACCTGGAAGGGCCTGAAGGTCACAGCCTTCTCGTAGAAGTCGTACCAGGTGCAGCGCAGCTTGCGGGCCTGATCCCACACCTCCTGCACATAGGGATCGTACTGGATGATGATCGTGTTCTCCACATAGCTGCCCGATGGCGTGGGCGCCCCGTAACCGGCCGCATTGTGGTTGGCCGAGCTGGTCATGCCGCAGCTATTCAGGAAGATCTCAAAGGTGGCGCTTAGGTGGCCGGTGCCCGGCTTCAAGTGTACGCAATGGGGATCACTGTAGAAGCCCTTGGAGAAGATCATGCCATAGAAAGGCCGGTCGAACTCGATGTTCACCCGCATGTGCGTCTTTTCGCACTGCACTTGGAGGTGCTTGATCTGCGGACTGTCATTGGTGCTGGCCAGGGGCCAGGCCTCCTCCGACAGCTCATTGGTGGCCCCGGTGCTCAGCGGGCCCTGGGGCGCTCCATAGATAGGCGCCGGCGGGCCATAGCCGGCCCTGTGTTCCAGTGGCAAGGCGGCGGACTCAATGTGGGAGGCGTCGCCGTGCACGGACAGGTGCTGTGGGAAAGAAAGTGAGAATAAATGGGTTAGAAGTTAATAAAAATTATTATAATAAATAGAGAACTTATCTAAGGATCCAGGAAATTCATGTAAGATGTTGTTAATTCAATAGATAAAGGATTCTAGATATTGGTTTGACTTTACACTGCTTATAGAGCGTACACTGCGTATGAGCGATATTATTCTAAGTGAATATCACTCATACGAAGTGTGGGACATTATTTGTAAAAAGCACTTACTAATAACTTAAATTTGCTGATTTTTGGAATTTCTTTTACTAATTTTTAATTAATAATACTTAAGCAAGTGCTTGTGGGACATTATTTATAACAACCACTCACTATTTACTGTTTTGCACTGTTTTTATGAATTTCTTTTACTGATTTTTAGTTAATAAAATTTAAGCAAGTGATTAGGTTGTCCAAATTTTAATTTCTAACCCATATTTAACCGCTTTCTCTCAAACTAATCAAATAATAGTGCTAATTACGGCTGTAGTGATTATTTTTGGCTATAATATTTAACAGCCTTTGGCAGGTTTCCACAACCCATGTGGTTCCCCCTTTTTCCGTCGCAATAATGTCAAAATAATGCCATCCACCCACCAAAAACGTTTCGATTATAGCCTAGGTTATGGCTCAGAGATCACAGGATTGCGGAAAACTCTTTATCTTGGCATTTAATTGGAATTTGGGGCTATAAATATTATGTAAGAGCAATCTCCGCCAGACACTGACGACGACGACGACATTTCGACAGAAGAAGCGACGCGAAGCGTTGAAAATGACACGACAGCTGTAGCTGGAGTTGAAGCTCTTGTGTTTTGAAATTAAATGGTTGCCAGAGCGGCACGCTTACCCAAAAAAATTAAAGAAAGAAAAGACAACAAAATAAATTGAAAGCACAGAGCTTAACCCATTGCGTAAGACAACGGAGACAGGCAGACGAAGACTTTCTTCTTCGAAGCCCCGCCTCGCCTCGCATCTGGTTCATAATTTTTTATGGGTTTCTGGCTGCACACACGGGAAGCGGATGTGTCCCACGAAAACCGAAAGTTAAATCCAACACGATGACGGTGTGGATTTTTCCGTGGGCTGCTGTCGCAGCAGTTGCCATATTTCTTCAGTTTATTTGTATTTCTCGTATGTCTTTCTTCTTATTTCTTTTTTTTCGGTGGCCGGTGACCACGCGCTGCGAGAGATGTCGTGAGATGATTTTGAAAGTGAAATGACCAAAGAAAAACAAGCTGGGCGAACAAACAAACACAAGGCAAAGAAAGAAAAAAAAGTCTTTCTTTTTTCGGACATTCCGCGCAACGCAACGGCAATGGAGATATCAATATAAACACATCGATGGACCGATCGATCGATCGATCGATGGCATTGGTAATTTTTCTTCTCTCTTTTTTTTCCCCCGCCGCAGCATTTCACTGCCGAAGCCGAAGAGGAGAAGAAAACTGACAATAAATAAATAATAAAGCAATCTCTGTGAATTAATGCGCCATAAACAAGAAAGTCAAAACTGGTACAAATCAGAGCATAACTGCAATTTCTTCGCCGCCTCAGCACCCAGAGAGACACGCAGTTTGGTTAGCCAACTATCCATCCATCCAACTATCCATATAACCAACTATCCATCTATCCATCTATCCATCTGGCCAAGTGGCGGGCTCTTGGCCAGCTTTGCGTTTTCCTTGACGTGATTGCCTGGCAGCAGCCTCTGAGACGTGATTGATGCGCTTTAAATAACCCACTGAAGGCTGGCTCTCTGCCTCTTTTTCTTTCTTTTCCAAGGAGGAAGGAGAAGCGAGGGAAAACAGTTTGTCTTGGCCATGCTTATCAATCGAAAGCGCCAAGCGGCAGCCCCCAAGAAATCCAACAGATTTATGATCGTTTCTAATATTGATTGACAGCCTAGTACGGTGGCACGTCCTAAGGGGTGGTATTTAGTTTTAAAAATCATTTAACTTGGGGTTTAGCAAGGGGAAATCCTTCTCTCTTCAGGTTTAGCAGGGGGAAAATCCTTTTCTCTTAAGTGATTTAAGAAAAGTCATGCTGCTGAAGATATTTTACTTCCCAGTAAGTAGTTATCCAGAGTTTATCTTTAAAATTTATTGTTAAATATTTAACAGAAACTTGGTTAGTTGAAGCTCCCCCTAAAATATTTTATAAAGCCGCCTCTGATCTGTAAATCCTGCGCTGTTAACTGACCGCTGCTAATAGACTTTTTTCTCTCTCTATTTTTCCACTTCTCCACACTCTTCTCTCCCAGTAAATTCTCCAAGTCTAATTGCAATGATTAGCAAAGTGCCGTTCAGTTGTTAGTTACATTTTCCATCTCTCTGCCAAGTCTGGCATTGATATAGATATTGATATTGATCTACCGCTATATATAGAGTCTTTGGAACCCATCAATAGGCACTGGAACTCGCACTGATTTGCATTCGAATTGCTATTGATCGAACTGTAGTCCATCTCCCGACTCTACTCTCGACGAGTCGAAAGTGAAGAGATCCGCTAGAGGTTGGGTCCGCCGCATACGAAATGAGCTGGCCAGCCGACAAAGTGGGCCAATCTTCAGGTGTTTCTCTAACTAACTGTTAACTACAAGCAACAGTGGAAGATGCTTGAGGAAACACCTTCCGGAGATTTATAGATCTCCATAGGTCTTAGGCTCCCACTCACTCACCTTTGTGTTGAGTACCAGGCACAGTACTATGGCCAGCAGGCTGCTGTGTCGCGTCAGGTGTCCCATTTTGATCTGGTTGTGCCTCTGCTTGAATTTGAAATTCCAAATTGTCGCCCTGGAAACCAAAAAATGTGGATTTTTGGTTTTGTCGTCGTCTCGTCGTCTCGTCTCGTCTCTCTCCTTCACTCGACGCTGCTTTCTTCGCTCAGAAGAGTAGAGTGTGTGTAGAGTGGTGTTGTTTCTGCAAGAAAAGAAAGGGGAACAAGGGTAAACAATGCTGCGGATTGAAGATTTGCATACGAATATGATTTTTGAGGCCATTCAATTGGCATGCGATGCTGCTGCTAACAGAACACAGGGTGTTTGATGTTAACAACAGCCACTGATCACTGATCAGTGTTTGTTTCAAGAGTTCGAAACGGTTATTCACGGTTATCCCACATTAAGTTATATATCTCCACACTTTCTTTGGTTAGTTATCAAATTTTAACATTTATTATGCACACATCCATCCAGTATTTACAAATATAATCCAACTGTTGGCTTTATGACCATCATTAACTGGCCAAATTAATGGCCACAATTGCCAGTTTTCGTGCTCATAGTGTCAGGCTAACCACACACACGCAAAGAAAACTGCATTTTATGTAAAGCAAATGAAAACTCGCGCGCGCACCAAACAGGAACCACTTTCTATTTTCACTATAACAGTACTCGTATTCGTACTCCTCCAGCTGAAGAGACAACTTCGAGTCCAAGTCGGAGTTGGAGTCCAACGTAGACGCCAACGCAGTGGTGGCAGTGGCTGGTTTTCCACACAGTGGCTGCACTTTACGAGCATCCATTAATTTTTGAGTGTTTTGGGGGGAGGGCTGGAGGGGGGTCTTACATTTAACAGTGGCACTCTAGCATGACAATGCCCTGTTAGCAGCCGAGCCTAACAGCGGATTAACAGCGAGCTACAGTGGGACGGATGGGACTTGCGACTGCCTCCGCGTGCCGTTAAAGACTGACAGCTTTCACACAGCCGCCAGAGCTGGAGCTCGGGCTGCTGCTGCTCCGCTGCTGCTGCCTCTGCTACTCTGCCGCCTTGGAAAAGTAAGCGGTCGTGGAAGGCATTTCACTTGCTCCGGAGAGCAGCTCTCCCGCTTCTTTTTTTTGACTCCAACATCGGCGCAGGGTGAATGCTTTTGGCTGGCAGTTTTACTTTTACAGACGCCGCATACACATACACATACACATATACACATACACATATACACATATATATACATTTAGCACTGACACTGTCCCTGGTCCCAGGTCTTCTTCGGAACACATGTAAATGGGTTTTTAACAAGCGGCGGCCATAAAATCCATGAATCCACACAAAGTTTGGAGAGCCTCCAGAGCCGCGGAGCAGAGCTTGAAGCCGCCGCCACATGAAACCGGCTTGAGCTTGGCGTTGAGCAAGTGTACCATTAACCCACTGAAACAGTAACGGACACCGCCGCCAACTTTGCCGGGAACTCTCTGTTTTTGGAGAAGACTAATAATACTCTATGGGGGAGGAGAGGGACTTGGAGTTCAGCAGTGACCCTACGCTCCAATGGCATTATGCAATCTGCGGTTTCTCTTTGCCTTTTATCTTTTATCTTTACTAATATACATACTAAAGATCGTGAAAGTCATCGACTTTTGAGAGATTTCTTATAACAAAGTATAAACTTGCTGAAAATAAAGTTGTAGTTCAGAGAATGCTGTTGATACTTTCCATTACATTTAAACATTCAAATATGTTTAGGGTTTTAAGTGTTTTTAAAGTTAATTCAACATGTTTGTCATTACTAGTTTTAGCTACAGAATTTGCCCAAATTATGCACACA
>JAEIIH010009060.1:0-12782 GCA_018904745.1 Drosophila orosa
CCCGCTTATTCTTAGCATATTTTCAAATACATACTTATCGTTTTTGATACTCTTTCGATACGTTTTCGATATGTTTTCAATACTTTTTCGTTATCTAACAAATAGTTTCAAATACGAATCCAATTTCCTGCTCGATTTTTGATTGGCTTCCCATAGTGCCATTTGTTATTGCTTTGGATATTATTGTTTTTTTTCTTGGATCCACTTTTCGAACGGTAGCATTTCTCGTAGGGGGTGTCCGGAGAAAGAGAGGCAAAGAGCGTTCGCTGGCTACTGCGCATGCTGAGAATCCCTAAGAGAATGGTGGAGATTTGTGGGTCGAGGGCAGGGGGGAGAAGAAACCCTATCAAAGAGCCATAAAGTTATAGTTGCCTCGACAATGAAGTCATTTACACAAAGTTTATGGCTAGTTGAAAATGGCGTTATTATTATGTGGCCACTCGGAGCTCTTTATTTATCTCATTCTCTTGACCTCGGGGATGATGCTCTCTTAAGTTTAATAATTTATTGTGCCTCCCCCCGTCAACTCGGCCCCCTTTGTTGTCATTTTGGGGGTAGTGGGAGGAGGGCAGGGGGCTTCCTTTTGTTAAGCATTTTCGAGCGCCAGCCAAAACGCTCCCAAATAAGAGGAGAGCAGAAATTACGGCAAATACTTTTGTATTTTGGCTCCTAAGGCGGCCAGCCGAGCTGGAGGCATCTCTAGTTGGCAATTTCGCAGCGTCGAGTCGAGAGAGATTCGAGCGCAGTAATTTTCCCGGAGAAAAACGTGGCCGAAAAGGCGATAAAGTATCTCTGAATAATTTGCCGTCGGCAAATGAGTTTTCCCCGCTCGCCGAGTATATAACATAATTCCGTTGATAAAATCCAGAGTGTCCCCTAATTGATTTCGACCAAATGTGCGGCTGACCCGGCCAATGGATCTGAGCCCTTGCCCGCCCCCCTCCGCGTGTCCACCCCCCCACGGCCGTACCGAGCGAACATGTGCCCCATAACCCCCATCGAGCTACTGACCACGATAATCCTCGAGAAGCGAAAATTTCGCCCCCCAACCAAGCGGAAAAAGTGTCGCAAATAGCCGCGAATCGAACTCGGTTCCTTTCCCCCCTCAAACTCTTTCAATTTTCCGGAGGTTTCAGTTCGTCGCTCAATCCACGGCAGGTACAACATCATCTCTATTTCGATTCATAAGTTTCTGCTTACATTATTTTCATTTTTTTGTGTGGGGTCTATTAAAGTTCTCCAAAGTTTCGAAACAGCTGTCGGGGCGAAAGTTTTTCGCGCTCAGCGATTGTTTTGTATAAATAATCTCCGGGGCTGAGATCCAGTGTGGTTTCTTGGGGGGTCACAACTGCATTTTTTGATGAGGTTCCCCGGGAGTATTTTTTTAGTTTACTTTACTATAAACGATGAAGAATAGGGGGGCCAATATTTTACAGATAATTATTTTTCAATAACTCGAACGGATTGAGTTTGGATAAATAAGAAGTTGAGTTTGAGAGGGAGAGTTATTAACTGAAATGTGCATCAAAATAATAATAATTAGCTTCATAGTGATTCCCAAGGAAACATGTTTATGTTTAAAGATTACAAAATATTAATAAATAACTATTTATTGTATATTACTATTTATAAGAAGTCTACACTATATTATTGTATTAAATATTGTATTGTATATTACTCTTTATGAAAATTCTACATTTTCTTTTTGTATTACAAATTATTATTTAAAAAATGTTAATTCACATGACTCATTATAATATTTATACATTCTATCCCTATTACACAACGAAATGTCTTCTAAACTTTTTTGATTTAAATCACAAAAACTTGATTAAATATTAGTTGTTACTGCTTTAAAAGTTGAAACTTTTTCCTCATTTCCCTTATTTTCCATTCACTTTTCCGCTTACTTCAAGCTATTTCCAGAACTATTTCCCATTGAGGTTCTCGGGCACAGCTGAAATCTGTTCAATTTACCACAAGTATTCCTTTGCTTGGCAATATAGAAATACCTGGCCTCGGCCTTTCCCCTACCTTCCGCTTTTCCCCACCCTCCGCCCCTCCTCTTCGTGATGTTTTCGTGGCGCCCCGCATGTCACCGAAAAAAAGGAATGGAAAATGTAATGCATTTCCACCGCTGCTGCTGCTGCAAATGGAATTGAGCAATGCAACAACAATGAAATGTGTGTAACGCATGAGATGAAATGAAATGCAACACGCGCTGAAACCAAAAATGGGAAAAAAAGAAATATTACAAAAACGAGAATTGAAAATCAGGCGAGCGAAAAAAAAGGAAAAGGAAGCAAAAACGCCAGACCCGGAAAAAAAGAATTTTTAAACATGGCGCGAACATAATGTCCTGTGTCCTTGCCTGTCGCCGCCTCGCTCTGCGCCCTCTTTCTTTCCTCTTTTTGCCCATGCGAATTTTCCCTCTGTTGTTGTTGGGAAAATCGAACATTGATTTATGGCGTGTGCGAATGTCGGGTCGAAAAAAAACAATATATATTTACAGTGAAAGAAAAACAATAATCATAATTCAGGCAAATCAGTTTTATTTGAGACTACTATACGATTTCATGACATTATGGATTTTATAAAAGTTATTAGAGGTGTTATAGTTCAAGATATTATTTTCCCTTTAATTGTTAGACATTTTTAGATTATTACACTATTTTTCTTAGCAAAAATCGATTTAAAAATAGTTTAATAGCGAAACATTTGCAGCTCTACTTCTAATCCTTGTTGATTAAATAATTTTAATATTTAATTAATTAAAGAATGTAATAAGAAATTATTTTTGATTAAATGTTAATGAACAGAAAGTTCAGAAATGAATATATACTATTCCTTCCAATGTTTAAGGTTTAAAAACATTAGTGGCATCCTTTTTTTTGTAGCTTAATTCATTATTTTCTATCAGTGTTTAATATATATACGGGGAAAAGGGGGCTGACAACGATGATGCTGATGAGCTGGAATTGTTTTTGATATGTCCCAGGCAGTCGAGGAGGGAGGATGAACCAGAGGGCGACGGGCACAGCGACAGATGCAGGTCGGTTACATGAATGTATGTACATATATATCGGGATATATACGTATTTTTACAGGAACGATTCTCGGGGTCCCTCATTGCCTCGATTATTATTATTATTTGCGACAAACGGAGGGAAGATGCCTTGCCTTTCTCCTCATCGTGGCTGCCTCTCGCGTCCCTCATTTCGCATTCATCGATGTTGCATTGCATTTACAACAAGAGCAGCCGCAGCACAACAGCCACAGGCAGGGGGGGGGGGTTAAAAAAATTGCAAATGCAATTCGTAACGCATAAATTTAAAAAACACAAAAATGAGACACTGAGGAGGAAAAGCCGGGGCAGCGGCAGCGCCAGGGAAACTGAACGCGTGTCACATGTCGATTTTCGATTGTTCGCAAATTAATATATAAAACACAACGCTGCGGTCTGGCTTTCTGCGGTTCCTCTGTGCTCTGCCGCGGATCCCCCGCCAGAATTTACATATCCCCCCTCGGTGCATTTACATGTTACAATTGCGGATATTGAAAATGTATCGATTTGTTGCCTGAGCCCGCGAGTTGTCAGGAGCTACATTCATTTTTTTAATAGCAATATTAATTTTATAGGCAAAAAGGAAGCGTGGTTTTAAACTATAATTTAAAATGTTGAGTATGCTTACTGGAATTGAGAATAGAACTAAGCAAAAAATGATTTTTTTTAGCTTTTTATGTCTGCAATTGCATTGGATTAAATTTGATCATATTTAGAGTGAACTATATACTTGGTTTTTACATTTAACATGCTTACACAAAATCCAAATACATTTTCAACCATACAGATAGATTTTTAGCCTGAAAAAACACTTCCTGGAACTCCATTTTCTTAGGAATTTCTCCTCTCCCGGTGCCCAAATTCTTAGCAAATTAGCTAGATCTTCGAGTCCATTTCCCAACACCCCCTTGGAGCCCGCCCCCATCGATCCCTGTCTCCATGGCAAATCTATCTAACTAAATCTAAACTCGTTTGGGCCGCCATTGCCGACGGCCAAACACGCGCTGGTAATTGCAGCAATTGGCGCTCATTTCTCTGTCATAAATATCTTTTTGGCCAGCTCCAGTCTCCAGTCCGTCGCAAATTATCGCATCATGCATGGCATAGGCGTCGCGGAGTGGCAGAGTCGAAGGGGGCGGAATAAATTGTAAATCACCTTCACACCACAGACGTACAGACGGACGGACGGGCGGAAAAGCGATTTTCCAACACTGCCCCCAAGGTCAGAGAGTTTGCACTAGAAAAGCGAGTTAATAAATTACGTGTAAAACAACGTGTGAACTAACATAAATAATTTTCGTTAATCCTCAGTCCCAGTCCCGCGCACATTTCCCAGTCACTCTCCTAGGAACAATCGATTAAGCGCAGATAAAAATCAATTTGCGGCCATAATAAATTGCTCAACTACCAGGAGCATGGCTCTCCTCCACTCCTCCACTCCTCCTGTTGCGGCAATTTAGCTTCATTTTGCCAGACTTCTCAGCAGTCCCGCCAACAAATTGGCCCGCAAGGTGAACCAAAAAAAAAGAAACTAAAATAAATTCTCGGAGAAGAGCCCGAGTTTGCGTCCGAGGCAGGGAAAAATTTACAAACATTGTAATCACGGGTTAAATATCGCCAAAGCCAGGGCCAGCTGCTCGCAGTCCACAGCCGTCTTAACCCCGAAAGTATCTAAAGTTGAAGATCTTCCACCTCGCGGACTGGGGGAGAGCTTCGTTCGTGGATTAATCACCGCGGGCAGGGCAAGCCCCAGACTCCAAGGCTCTTCTCTTCGACTCCAACACCGACACCGACTCCGACTCCGACTCCGGCTCGGACTTCATCTGCAACTGCAGCTGGAAGTCTGAGTCTCCGTCTCAGCCACTTGCCCACTGCTCGCCGAGATCACGATTCACAACTTAATCCCAGCCAGCTAGCTCAGCCGGTTTCCCTTGCCCTCATAATGCACTTTAAGAAAATGTATGGACTTTTATTTAGTTACAAAATTTGTATCTTCAAAGAGACATCTTAATAAGAATTGTAGTTAAATCATAATGCAAACTTATACGGGCCACAGTATTGCTTTACTAAAGAAAGCATTTAAAATATATTTTATTTACAGAACTCTGTCATCTAAAAATATGGAAGAAATGGTTTAACATTTGAAAATTACTTGAACATAAAGGCATAATAATAAGTCTTGATTTGCTTTAATATTATTATTTATTATTTATGATTATTATTAATATTATTGTATTTATCTTTCTTATATCTTTAAAAGTATCTCTGCTCATTAATTAAGCTCTCTAATTTTGCTTTGTGCAACTTCAGCCTCGTCTAGAAAGGTGCAGCATCGTTTGTCCATTTGTTTCTGATGCTTTGTTGCGTTTTGTATTTTGTTCATTTCACATTTTTATTTAACATCCGCAAATCGTCTGCCGCCCTCTCTTATTTTATTTTTTCTGCTGCAGCCACGCCCCCAATTTTGCAATGGCAAAAAAAAGGGGAAAAAAAAGATGTTGCCAACTGATTCATCGAATCCGAAACAAAATGAATTCATTTGTGAGCGAAATGAGCCGACGGGCAGGCAGGCAGGCAGGCAGGGAGGGTCACTGCGCTTTTGGGGGCAGGGACGAGAGAGCGGTGTTTTCTAATTGAAGTGTTTGTCTAGACCCTGGAGCGGTGAATGTTGCAAGTGATTAGCAAATGGAGGGAAGAGCAGATGATTCGCGGCCAGAAAACCAGAGGCTTGTTAAGCGATCTGCAACGGGCGAGATGGTTGAAGGGTTCCAAAGTAGATGTGTGCTTCTCCAGAACAGGATTCAAATTATTATGTTATAGCCTGAAATCTCACTGTTCAGATTCTCGGAAATTGAGTTTATATAATTTTATATTCTTGGCATTTCATTACTTAATTATTTACAATCTCTAACTATCCGCTTGTTGTGTAATAAATAAATGTTTCGTTTATTTGGAAAAGATTCTATTTCACCACTTTTTTTCGGTTAGACTTAAACCATTTTGAACCGCATTCAAAACTGGATTTTACCGCTCGACAAACGGCAGTCGGAAAAACGGAAAAACACCAACGAAAAGGCAGAAAAAAAATACACGACATGCACTTTTATCAGAGGGTAATAATTCATTACACACACTTTTCCACCACCCCGTTTTCCTTAACCCATCACCGGGCATCGGAAGTGCTGCATTTACCGCAATCGACGACCATTTTCCCCCCTGCTCCTGGCCGTGGAAAATTGAAACGGGAGCGGTGTGCTGGTCAGAAGGGAAGCTCCTCGCAAAGAGGTAAAGGTCCCACTTGATAAGACATACGCACCTAGAAAAAACCAAATAAAAATGGAAGAAAAAGGCGAAACAAGGATAAGCCAGGATAAGCCACTCAATTAACTAATTGTCCTCAAATAATATTCATTAGAGCAAAAGCCCTGGCCGGCAGGAGCGCAGTTGGGGAGGGGGCGAAAAAGCAGCCTGATGGATAAGATTTCAGTTATCGTAGGACCAGAAAAAAAGAGGTCCGAGCGGGGCCATAAATCAATGTAACTGTCAACGTCAACGGCGTCAATAGTTGAGTGCGAGTGGGAGAGCACGAGTGACGGAAACCACCCCCGAAGGCAAGCCCCGCCCCCAACCCCGAAAGCCCGAGTCCTGAAATCCCGGAGTCCAGAAATCCTGGGGGAAGTTGGTTGGTTTTTGCATTACAACGAGATGATGTCAGCAAATATGAAATAACTAAATTGTTTCAAAGTGTCAAAGGAGAAAATGCGCACACACACTCATGTCTGAATGCTCGAATATAATATCCTTATAAATATATATTCGTGTATATATTTGTGTGCTGACTTCCTCTCACAGGATATTACAAGCTGCTTGTGGGGAAATTAGATCTTCACAACCGCCTCTCTAGGCAACAGCGTTACAGCGTCTTTCACACAGTTTTCCCAAGCAGCCGAGGGGAATTGAAAATGGAATGGAAAATGCTTGGGGCTAGAGGGAAAGTGTGTGGCAGGAGTAGGAGACTGGGTAGCCATGTATGTCAAAGGTCCCACGAGGGCATCGGTGGCGCCACTAAAATACATGTTGCACTTAATTGGAACGATTTCGTCTGTGAAATATGATTTCTCGTTGCGTTCCCCAAATATTCGAGCATGGTTCTCTGGTTCTGGTTAATATTAAATTGGGATTCATCTTTTTGGGGGATGAATTACTTTTTCGATTAGGTTTAGTAAGCTATTTTTCTTGTTTGATCGATTCAATACCCACTTACTAATAATAAACCTTTAAATGTATTCTTAATATTAAATAAATTGCTATGAAATGTAAGATAAACTCCTCTATATTCATCCATCATTTCCTCTTTACATCATTCCCTATCAATATGATCTTTCAGCTATTCATTTAACAAATTGAACTAATTTCCTATGCTCACCTCTTTGTCATTGCAGGTAAACACGCAATCACTTTTCAACCCACCTAAAAGGAAGGCACACACTCACCTGAGATGGCATCTCCTTCAGGTGCTCCAAGTGGGACTCAGGATGAGGGAGCTGGGGAGCCGGAGGGAGCGGGGATGGGTAGCTGAATGGGATACATTTCAAATACCTTAAATGCGCAGGCAGCATTCCAGCAGTTGGCTATATCTGATTTCTGTCAACATTAAAATTGCAGACCTGACAATGCAACGGACAAAAGAACCGAACCAAAGCGAACTGAATCGAACAGAGCTAAGTAACCCACAGATAGAGTGACAGGATACAGAATAATGTGGACGAGGATGAGGATTGGGGCTGGGATTGGGATTGGGATTGGGATTGGGAATGGGAATGGGAATGGGCATGAGCCGATGGCTTGGCCAATTGGCCAAGTGTATTTCTAGGCGATAACACAATGGCTAAAACGCCCCAAACTGGTTGCAGTGCCAGTGAGTGGCAACAGAGATTATAAATTGAAATTGAGTTCATAAAACACGAATCAGCAAAACGTTTAACATCTTTATTTCTGCGAAATGGAAGAGACACAGCCCGACAAACCGACGTCTCTCGCAGGCAATCGCAATCGCCTTGGCAATGCCATTGCCTTGCCATTGCCATTGGCAGCCACAGATGGGAGTGAAGCCGGGACCAAGGTGCGATTTCCTTCGACTTCTTCGACTGCTCCTCGAATGCAATCAAACAAGCGCTAGTCAATTGCAGCCATGTCGATGCCTTCCCTGGACCCCAGTCTCCCATCCATCCGGCATCCACCGGGGCAGGCAGCCTGCCAACTCCGTCTGGCCGACTGCTCCGACTCGATTCTCAGCCAAGACCAAACCGAACCAAGACCCAGGCCAGTGAATAGACAGACAGATGTAAGCGAGTGCGAGCAGCCAAAGTGCTGGAAGGACCATCGCACCAAGACGATGAGTTACCATGGGCAACAAAGCTTGAATATAGAAATTAAACTAAAAAAATTTCCCTTAAATTCAGCAAAGAAAGAATTGTTTTTAAATAAGGAAACTGTTGTTAAGAAAGTCTTAACTACTTTTAACACACTTTAAAATGTTGTCAGGTTCTACAGATCACAGCTTCAGAACCCAAGGTTTACTTATTTCATTTTTCATTTAAATATTTAATATTTAATTTTACACAAAGTCACACTTGAGTAAATCCCACTGTTGCAAGCTTTTTTTGGGATGCTGTGTGAGCATCTTGAATGCGGAATGTGCACGCGTTGAATTTCTTGTAGACGTGCGATAAAAATTTGCGACATTGCAACAGTTTGGCGAACGTGCGAGCCCGTCGAAGGTGATGCCCCACTTGCCCCTGATCTCCCGATCTCCCGTTCTTCCCCCCCTTCGATCCGCGTATAAGGCCAACACATATTGGCAGCAGCTCTTAGCCACAAAGCCGCTGCAGGGCCAAAAAGCAGATGACACTGCGCGATACTCCTAATCTGCGTGAATAAAAATGTAAATGAATTGAAGATTGCCCCGGACCGCATTTATGAGCTATGACCACTTAAGGGGGAGCGACAGGGGGGGCGTGGCGGACAAAACGTGGACACACAAGTGACAAGTGCGATTAGGCCGCGGGAATGGGGGATTTTTTTATTCGGGTTTAATAAGCCGCGACAGGCAGGTGAACAGGCCGAAAAGAGTGCTGGCCGGGCCGCTTGGTCAAGCAGGAGCAGGAGACCCCTTACGAGCCAAAACCAGTCCGATCCCGAAGGCTATATCCCAGGCAAACCTAACGGAGCTGCCCAGGACCAGACGCGGCACAAACATGTTTTCACTTCCCGGACGAAAGCTTCCAAAAATGAGAAAATAAAGGGGAGAAAAACACACACGGCCATCAATATGCGACCAGATGGGAACAGGGGCGGTGTGAAAGGGGGATTTAAGAAGGGGTTTAGATTTATTTTCAAAGAAAATTAAATTTTCTGTTTCCTATACCAATTGCTAAAAGATTGTAACAATAATATACAAATTGCATTGATAGAAATATCCAAATTAGGAAAAGATATTATTCCACTTTGATGAAATTCTTTTAATAATTAAAATGTTTTTTGGAAAATAGCTTATATTATTCCATTGTTATTTAGTACAAACTTTGTTTAATGGAATATAAGAATATAAAATTTTGATGGAATTACTTTTGATCTCTTTACTCCTTAGTATTTAAGGCTTAAAAATACTCACCAGTCAGGATTCATATCAGTAGCCCTTGTTAGTTTAAAGCTCTTAGCAACTGTTGAAATTAATTCCCCTTTTTCTCCACAAATCCCCCTTTAAATACGCCCCTGTTCCGACCATCTAAGACTGCCATGATGGCTTCGTTGCTAAAGTGTTTGTCGATAAACCAGGGCGAAGGTGATGGGGAGAATCGAGGTGAGGAGTGGCGAACGGCGGACTATTGACCAAGGCGCATATAATAAAAATTAAATCGCACAATATAAAAACGCTCGAGCCAGAAGGCGGGCTAAGGGAGTGAGGCAGAGAGCAGTTCCTGAAGATGGGGCGAAATGAAAACGTAAGCGGAAAAATCGAGTCACGAACATTGAAATATGTGTTGTCCACGGCCCCAGAGAGCTGATGAGGATGTGGATGTGGACGTGGACGCGGAGGACATGGACATGGCATCGACTGATAAATGCGTGGAAAATGCAACAGCTGCCAGAGCTGGATAAGAGCGCTCTCCTCCGCACCAGCAGGCAGTCGCCGGTCGGCAGGAGACGTGCCAGTGCCAGAGCCAGTGGAGATGGAAGTGGAAGCCGAAGAAGGAGCAAAGCCGGCGGAGGAAGATTTTCCAGAGGAGGTTTAGTAGACCAGGCAGCCGCGGCTCTGTTGGTAAACAAATCATTTGAAAGGATTTTCACACACAATCCATCTTCGTTGGACCACTGACTGAGCCGCACTGAGATCTGTCTCAATTTTTGCACTAAAACAAAAATGTTGTGAAAGTAACAACATTTTGAAAAGAGAATTTAAATTTTCAAGATTTATATATTATATATGGGTGTTAGAAAATTATGATGAATAGTAGATGAAATGATGATGAAATAGTAGATGAAATGATGATGAATAATAGATGAAATGATGATGAAATAGTAGATATCTCTATAATTACAGTGCCAATGCAGATCATTTTATTATTCTTTCAAGTATATTTACTTCTTCATTTTCAGAAGATTTTTCTCAGCGTGTATTGCTGCTTCTTTCTTCTACATTTTCTCTCTTCCTCTCCATTGCTCTCTATCCCTTTAGAGCGACAGGCAACCTGTTTGTTCGCCTGCACAAAGGATCAACTCCTTTCAAGGCGAAAGTGTTCGGGACAAAGGGCCAACTCGGCTTAGGGGCAGGACAAAAAAAGAGAAAGTTGGCATTGTTTCTCAGGATTTTCGCAAAATATCAATAGGCAAAACATTGACTCGTCGAAAGAATGGAACTTATGCAATCGCTTCGCTGCAGTTACACTCTCACAGCAGTTCATGCTGCTTGCTGCAGGAACAAGGACGAATGGCAAGGACACCCGGCAGTCGGCCCCGACTTTTGTCCCTAATTTCAGGCCCATCGTAATCTTATGCAATTCCCGAGCAGCGCGAAGGTCAAAGGAAAGGGCAAGTTATCCGGGATTTTATGACTGCCGTTCCTTAATCCTGGTTTTCTGAGAGGGAAGCAGGCGTGTGGTCAGCTAACTGTAGCAAGGTCAATGGTCATTATCTCTATGGTTATTAGGTTAATGTTCAGTTTTACGACCGCCTAAGTTGCGATCATTTTTCGGGTCTAGACATGCCTGGTAATTTGTAATGTAATTTTTTTTTATGGGTTTTTTTTTCTATAAGAATGCATATGTCGGATTTTTAAATTTTGCATATGGGAATTTCAGGGAATGAGTGGAGAAAACATGGCATTTTCCAAGTTTCAAATTAATAATTTCTCTTTAAAATATATCGATGCAACTTTTCTTATAAAAATATGCTCATTTTTAGCTCCTTTGATTTATATTTAAAATCAGTCTTCTATTTAGTCAACATCCCCCTCTCATAAATACTTTCCCAAACTTAGTTTTTCTACTTCAATTCCAATTTTCATTTGGGAAATTCTCCGCCCGAATTTCGACCTAATCTGTATGTAAATTCAAGTAATTTCCTCCTCCCCAATTTGATTAAATTCCTTTTTGGCCAGCAGACCGACCCCTCGTCCTGCCAAGTATTTTGTCAGTTTCCTTCCGATGCTGCAATTTACACAAAATTAAATTCACACTGTCCTCGAGTCGAAACAACTGAGGGGAGGACTGAGGACTGAGGTCTGAGGTGGAGTGAGTGTTGGGCAATAAATGAAAAAATTCCAATGCAACGTTTGAAGTTTATTGGCCATAAATAAGGGGCCAGGGAGACCACCCTTCGACACGGAGGCTCAAAGGACACTCGGACTACAAGTCGGGCGAGGACAACAAGCGACAGCGATTGACAATTTGATTAAAAACGAGCGGCGAATGGAAAAATGCATACAACAAGGATGCATTTGCACTTCATCCGCTCGGATATTGAAGTGAAAGTTTTGTCCTGAATTTAATTTTCGCCCACGGAAAATGTCCTGCAGCATTGCGAAAGCATTCATCCGCTCTGAGTAATTGTTGCTAATGAAATGTGGGGTTTGGGCGGTGAATTTAAGTGGCTAATTTCACTGGGGGGTTGGCCAGGAATTTCCACGGAGGAGGGGAATGACAAATGAAATTGCAGCCGCTGCACAAAATGCAAATGAAATGTGCAATGCCATGTTGCACGGGGAAAGCGGCAGGGATGGGGCAGGACAATTGCTTTTCCATGTGCGAATGTGTGAACATGAATGCACTCCTGCATATCCTTGTGTAGGTGTGTGTGTGCCTTTCATGAGTGAATTGTCGTTGTGCGTCCCTTCGGCTTCTGTTTTACAAATTTCTCATTTATTGGCCATGACAAAATATGATACGAAAATTAATATTATTGATTAAATAATTGAAATTGGCAGCCATAAATTATCCACTGTCCTGGCATCCTATGTCCATTGCTATTTTCTCCTATTCTGTGACAGTTTGTTTTGCCTTTCGAAATTGGCGTTGACGTGTTTCGGTTCGAGGTTTCATTGGTCATTTTGGCTGAAAATTGGAAGCCATTCTCAATGGAAATGCATTAATTTGGTCATAGATTTGTAGGGAAACTCGTTTAGAGTTTGAGATTGATTAGGGGAATATTTAAAGGGACA